>OY720683.1:113572557-113606740 GCA_963170755.1 Amphimallon solstitiale | reverse complement strand
ATTAGAAAATTCATTTAGTATAGTTACTGCTTGTTATGTTCAGCAATCTGTTTTACATTTTCGTGTAAAATGTAAACCCTTTATGTTTTACGAACAATATATTCCATCAGTATTTCAATGATAGGTGAAATTTAAGTAACAAGTAAGGTAGCTTGATATATTTTTAATGAGGGAAGATATGTCTGCAGATCAAATACTATTAATATATTAATACTATTTGATTAATAAGTTCATAGAAGATATAATACATATCTATTGAGAACGAATAATTCTTCTAATTAAATATATTAGAAACATTCTAGAAGGACAAAGCAATGTTTTGAAATGTTGAATGTAAATTATTTTTTAATTTATTTATAAAGCTTTTACATAAATCTCTCCAATTTTACTAATTGTATTTTCGTGTAAAATGTAAACCCTTTATGTTTTACGAACAATATATTCCATCAGTATTTCAATGATAGGTAAAATTTAAGTAACAAGTAAGGTAGCTTGACATATTTTTAATGAGGGAAGATATGTCTGTAGATCAAATACTATTAATATATTAATACTATTTAATTAATAAGTTGATAGAAGATATAATATCTATTGAGAACGAACAATTCAAAAAGAAAACCTTAAATATATTAGAAACATTCTAGAAAGACAAAGCAATGTTTTGAAATGTTGAACGTAAATTATTTTTTAATTTATTTATAAAGCTTTTACATAAATCTCTCCAATTTTACTAATTGTAATGGTATTATTTATATATTTATATTCGTATGAAACTACATGACTGGTACAAGAAAAGAAACATTTAAATTACATTACAAAAATAAAAATATATTTAGAAGGGCCATAAGTGAAGGGGCCCTTTAAAACACTGCACCATTTGGTCTAGGATGTAGGAAAAAACCTGCAGAATAAAAAACCTACATCACAGTTCCTCAAAACTAAAGGTGTTTAGTTGTTAAGATTCAAGCAACAGACTTTGGAGACAAACCATGCAATTCCGTGTATCCAGATTCAAGCATAGCTAGAGGACACTCCTCAACAATATGTCCAACAGCTTCAATCTCAGCTCCGCAATCACAAGCTAGACTCGTAAACATATTCCACTTGAATAACATACTATTCTCCTCTTGAAACCAGTTGATCCAATGATACTAAATGAATTTCAGTTGTCTTTGGATATACCTACCATCGATATTAAGTTGACAAATCTTAACAACTGGACCAATATTTCTAAAAGAAACACAATATGAATTCAAACTTGAAAAATGATACCTGTCATATGACCGTGAAGATCTTGGAGATCTTGTACGGTCTTCCAAGTGATGGTTATTATGGACAGCATTATGTTCTCCATTTTGGACCATGCACCAAAAATCAAGTAAAATTAAAGAAACACACAGACAGGCAGATTATGTGTTTACTACTTTTGACGCTACGGCATGGTGTTCTGTGATTAGTCTATTTTGTTTAAGAAACTCTGACTAAACGTAATATGTATAATAATTAATTTTGAATACATATTGTTTTCAAGTTTTTCAAGTTGCGCCTACCGTGATAACAATAATGTAATTTGACAATTCAAATCAGTGCACAAATTAAAAAGTGCAAAATTCGGTTAATCTGCATTACGTCAATAAAACTATATAACTTATCAAATTAACGCCATCCAAATACACAAATGTTATTTTCAATATAATGGAATTATCCTCTTATTTGAGTGTAAATATAATATATCAACATTTTCTTTCTATCATTCATTATTTGTTTATTTTCAAGCTACATCAGAATATAGAGAAGTTATATAAATATACCTGTACATGTAAAGAGAACTGGTAACATAATCGAATTTTCTTTTATCCAAATCGTATTTTGAAATGTAAGAGGGATCCGTATGTTCCAGAAGAGTACATAATTAAATGAACTCTGTTTATTCATTTGCAGACATGCCGCAGTTCGGACTCACAAGTACGAATTCCCATTGGGGATACGGAGCTGCAGGAGCGTATTCCCCTTATTTTACACCGAGTTCACTGGGATCCTGTGCAGCGCCTACAGCTTCCCAATTCAATACTCCCGCACTAGGATTCTCCGGGACGACGCCCGATCAAACATCTTCTCAAGATGCCTTCGGCTCAAGTGCAGTAACATCACGTAAGGTTTATAATATCTATGAGAATAAATAACAATTAAATTCTTTCTCCATTATTACAAAGTTTACTTAAAATATAATAAGACAATAAATAGATTTTTAATTTCAAATTCTAGAAACAATGTCACAAATAAATAAATAGATAGATAGTTTACTCTTCTGTTAGTAGAATTGATTCATATTAATATTTTTGTGATGTGAATGAGCATGAGATCGAGCATGTGTTATCATTATGAACTAATAGTAATAATAAAAAAAAAATTGTTGGGAGTGCTTAAGACCACACGGCAGAAGTGAAAACTTCATCAAGGCGAGGTTAATAATACGAAATACAACTTTTTTTTTCGTTCTATATTCATTTACATTTACATTTTCCATTTTCCATTTTCGTTCTATATTACATTTAAAATATATATATATTTATTATTATTGTGTATACGTTATTCTAGTACATTTTGCTCGGTCTGATCAAGTTTTCACTTCAAAAATTCATACGTACGCATGTATATATACAAATATTCTAATTCTCATACGAGTACCCGCGATGGTCTAATGGTAACGTGCCTGCCTTATACCTGGGCGGCTCGGGTTCGCATCTGCACGCGGACAAGAATTTTTCAGAAAATAATATACAATATTTCGCGTAATTATTCCAAATTTCAATTTAATTGAAATTAATTACCGCTAGTTAGTATTATAATACAAAGCCGAGCGTCGAGCCGACTTTACCCGAACTAGCATAACATTCCTAGCGTGACGGCTCAGTCTCGTTCAGTGCCCAACAATCAATGCATCAACGCGCCCATAGAAGTTTTCACTTCAATAATATTATTTATGTCTTACGGCCGTATTCACCAACAACGTTTATCTCACTAACAGTGTGTTAAGCTATCTATCAGACTGTTAAATTATATTTTGGTATTCACCATCTCATTTTAATATTTACCATAGAGTTTAAAGTAACAACGAAATCTCGCGCAGATAAAAATTTAACAAGCTGTTCAATTTTAAAAGTGAGGTTAAAGTAAACTTGTTTGTATCTTTTGGTACATTTTAAAAAATGGACAGAATTGAATTTAATAATTTCCTTGACTATTCTGCTTTGTTATAAATTTAAATATATTTTTGCAAATTGATATCAGTCTTTTATTTACCTTAATGTTAGAATATAGATTTAAATTATGAAACAACATAAATAAATTTTAACTTCTAAAATATTGACAAATGAAATTGTTAATAATGTTATCTGTAGATCTCACTATATTATTGAATTATTTGCAAAAAAGTGTTCTTTCAGAAAAATATACAACGAAACTACCTGTATTTCATATCTGTAATATACAGGAAATTTTAGATTTTTTTGAGGATATAATGTAATTTTTGTATTTACGATTCCGTTTATAAACTGTAGGTCATGACTGAGTTGTACCTGAACACCATGATCAACAGACAACATCTCTGTATTATTTATATGACTGGCCATTAATCAAGTATTAACAAAATTAACAACAAACCTACTACGAGGGACACTATTTATGTATTGAGAATAGAAAGAATAAACAAATGAATTTGATGAAAAATACCTTTATTGCTTTTCAAAATAATCGCCTTTAAGATCTATACACTTTTGCATGCGATTGAACCACCCTTCAAAGCACTTTGTCCAGTCAGCAGATGGTAGCTCTAAAATATGCATTTTGAAGGCCTCAACCGCTTCTTCGGGCGATGAAAATCGTTGTCCACGCAGTTTATCTTTAATTACTGGAAACAAAAAGAAGTCATTGGGTGCCAAGTCGGGGCTGTAAGGCGGATGATCCATCAATTCGATCTTTTGTGTGTCCATATACTCGTTTGTTGCATGTGATGTGTGTGAGCTCGCATTGTCATGATGCAAAATGATTCGTCGTTTTGGGTTGGTTTCTCTCAATTTACCGAAAACTTCAGGCAAACAAATGGTCGTATACCACGCTGAATTAACGGTCTTTTGATTTTCGAGAGCCACAGTTGCCACAGAACCAGTTTTCGGGAAGAAAAACGCTTCCTAACGCTGCGAGAACGAACAAATTTTGTTGGCTTTGCTTCACATTGAAACACCCAAACTGCCGACTGGCCTTTTCTTTCTGGCTCATAAGAATAAATCCACGACTCGTCACATGTGACAATGTTGTATACCGCTTTGGATGCACCACAGTTGTATTTTGAAATCATTTTACGGCACCAATCGACACGAGCATTTTTTGAGCATCTTTCAACAAATGTGGAATCCAACGCGCACACAGCTTCCGAACACACAAATGTTCGTGCAAAATCTTATGTATGCTGGTCATACTAATGCTTAAATATCTCTCGATTTCTTGATATGTCACATGACGATCTTCTTCAATTAGTTTTCGCACAGCATCGATATTTTCCGGCACAACGACCGATTTTGGACGACCTTCTTTAACTTCGTCCGTGAGCGAACTACGTCCACGTTTGAATTCAATGTACCAGCGATATACAGTGGGTGTGGATGGCGCTTCATCACCAAAAGTTGAATTCAGTTGATTGATGCATTGTTCTTGAGTTAGACCACGTCGAAAGTCATAATAAATCATAGCTCGAAAATGTTCGCGAGTTAATTCCATATTTTGGCTGAGATGAAATTTTAAACACTGCAAAAAACACAAATATTGCTCGCACGTCAAAACTTTCTGACTACCTATAACGTCAAAAATGTCAGACTTTACGATGACAATTTCAAAACTTCACCTGGCAATACCAGTGTTGCCAATTCTCAATACATAAATAGTGTCCCTCGTATATACAAATACTATAGCTTATCATTTATCACAACTTTAGGAATGCAAAAAAAAAACAGTAAACTAAAGATAAATTTTTAATAAAAGGTAAATATTTTACATAAAAGTTGGAAAACCATCGGGAATAGGTTAATTTACTTTTATAATTTTGTTTTACTCTGTAGATCTAGTAATGCCTTTGCTTTTATAATTTCCTTTATCTCGTTATCAAGTTTCTTTCCTTTTCAATTTTCTATTTCAGATTGTTCAATTGTTTTTAATATATTTAGCTTCAATTGGAGAATTTCCATTTTTGTATTGTTTAGTTCATTTGTATGTATGTTCTTAATTTTCTTTCCTATATTAGTAAGCGCTCGGACATGAACTTTCCTTTGTTCCGCATAAGGTTCACATTTTTCTTCATTTTCCAATGTATTAGTAATTAAATGTTGATTTGAAATATTGTTGAGATCATTATCATTATTTAATGGGGCAATAAATTCTTGTTCATTATGTTCAGACATCTCTTCATATACTATTATATTTTCCTCATCCTCACAATGACTGGTACTCGAGTTTGACATCTTATTCACAATTGTTCCAGTATAATTGCAATCAAATCGATTATCAATATTAAAGTAATTCTCTTTTATTAGGCTTAAAATTTTTTCGTCAATACTTGTAAGCTTCGGGCAAAATATTCCTCCTCCGGTCTTCATTATTTCTGCCTAAAATGATTATAAAAAAAAAGTTTTACAGTGACATTGTTTTCTTAAAAGCTTACCTTATCTTCTGCTGTATGTTGCTTGGCAATTTTTTTCATTTGCTCATAAGCACTTTTTAGTTGTGCATGTGTTCTTAAACCACTTGTTTCATTTGTATTATATTCACAAGCTAATTTTTCCCAACATTCTCCTTTTTGTTTATTAAAAACTGCGTTGGTCTTCTTGTTTTCGATGATATGAAGGTATTTTTCAAGTAATTAAACTAGTAATTCTTTTTCTCGTAACGTGTAATTCGATGTTCTTTTCGTTGCTTTTTCCATTTTAAACGAAGGGAATTTATTCTCTTCAATGTTATAATATTTTTTTAGAAAACAATTAACCGTCACTCGAACCTAAAAAATGTGAGAGGTTAAACTAATTTACGGTATGAAGCTAGTCGTAAATAAGCCACCAACTTAATTTTCTAGTAACCTTCGGTTAACATCTCGTTTGTTATCAGAGATTCTATAATTTTGGTGAATAAAATATTTTGTTAACACACTGATAAACCTTATACGTCTGTTAGCTAACAGAGAGTTAAATTGATATTGGTGAATACGGCCGTTAGTGAAATTTCATGTAATTTGTCAAACGATGTCGCCCTTAAATATGTATCATCCACATATACGAGAGACAAACATTTTGCATTTAAAATTTAGACAAAGAGGAACACATAAATGTACGAGGTAAGCGTCAGAAGTTTGCGGCCTGATCATGTTTCGGTAAAGAGAGAAAACAAATATTGCCAGTCGAAAAGAAAGAAGGAAAAAGCAAACACTTAAAGAGTTTCACTCCGAGAAAATGAAAAACCCAGGCATCCAAGAGAAATACGACGATGAGATAGCACGAAGTTATAGAGGACTAGAACAAGTAGAGTTTTAAGATATAGAAGAGGAATGAAGTCGATAATACAACAGGCGACAGTTAATGCCATACCGGTTAATGAACGTCAGCCAAGAGAAATATGGTTCGACGATGAATGCAGGATTTAAGAAATATATTGCGCATGGGAGAGTTATATAGTCAACAAGAAGGCGATAAACGAGCATATAGAAATCAAAGAGCAAAAAGGTAAAAGGAATTAACAGGCAGAAGAAAAGAGCTAAATATGAACAGAAAATAAAGAAAAATGATAGCTACTACAATTTTTATAGGGAAATTAAGAAAGCGAAAAGAAATGTTAACCACGCAGTGCGTATTGACGATAAAGAGCCAAACTTGATAGGAGACAAGAAAAACTTGAAACGAAAAAGGCTGGAATATTTCTGCGGCATGTTAAATGATGCCACGGAAAAGGAAAAGCAAGGGTTAACTACGAGAATTGGAGAGAACGACAAATGTGAGGAATCAACTAGAGAAGAAATAGTGGAAGTAATTAAAATCTGAAATACAATAAGAGCTGAGGAAGCTCTGGTATAACGGCAGAGAATCCAAAATATGGAGGACAAGAATTAAGTAATAGATTGCATGACATAATACTGATAATATGGAGAGAAGAACAAATGCCCGGAAAATGGACAAGTGCTACCATAATTTCCATAAAAAAAAGCTGATGAATGGAATGCAATAGTTATAGAGGCATATTCATATTAGATGTAGCCTGGAAAGTGGTAGCCGCACTTATCAAAAGGAAAATGGAACTGTTAGCTGAATCACACTTAGGGGAATATTAGGACTAATCAAATATTTACGCTGAAAGAGACACTAACGACTTGCTACGAATACAAAATTTCAGTAGTGGTACTGTTTATCGACTTCAAAATATACTCGATTCAATAAAAGATATAAACTATAGAAACTTTGGAAAAGTTCGAAGTGTCCCCGAAGTTAGCAGACTTCTAACATTACACTGACAAATAACAACAAGTAATGTGAGAATAAAAGGCAAACAACGGAAATATTCAATGTCAGAAGAGGGCTGAGGTAAAGAGAACATCTCTCCGCTATGCTGTTTAATGTAACACTAGAGAAAATAATTAGATTTGAAAACATGAACAGAGTAGAGTATATATATTGTATAAGAGCCACCAAATCTTGGCATATGCAGATGATGTCGCCATAGTAGCTAGAAACATGAAAGAGCGGCAAGAAATAACAAAATAAATAATGGAAGGTGCGTTTAAAATAGGTCTGCAAGTAAACCAAGAGAAAAGCAAAATAATGAGAGTAGGAGAACATCGACTAAACACTACTACAAAAGTAATCACTAGGAATGCAGAAATGGAATTTGAGGAAGTTAAAGAAATTGTATGTTTGGGTGCCAGAATTACTTGCAAATGTGAGGAGGACCAATAAATTGAGACAAGATTATTAAAGCAAATAAAAGCGCGGGATGCCTGAAGCAGTGATTGAAATCAAAGCACCTGTCAATAAAATCTAAATTTCGGCTATATGAGAGACCAATTGCAACATACGGCTGCCATAGGCACTCAACAAAAGATCACAAGTATGTTTCAGGATATGGGTGCGAAAAATATTAAGAAAAGTATTAGGGGGAAAGAAAATAACGAATGGGTACGAGAGAAGACCAAACAGAGGTCTATGATATATACCTTTTTGGGGGGAGGAGGGGAAACCCTCATGGGCTCCCGAGATCCTGTCCTTTCTCGGGGACTGTGAGACTCTTACTCACCAAAACCCCTCCTCATGTCAGCGGCCAGATGGTATTGCCTTTGCGGCATTCTTCGTTCTGGGAGCTCCTTGTCCTTCCCGTCCTCAACCTCTTTGTTGTCTCTTTTTTTCCTTTGTTTTCAAGATCTTAATGACTGCTTCTTCCACGACGCACCAACTTTTCCTGTGTCGCATCATGGTCGGTGCCATATTTTGTGTTGTCAATCTGCTGCCCAGTCGGAGCTCCATCATCTCCCATGTCTCCCTCCATCTTATGCATTTCATGGGGGTATGCTCTGGAGTATTGACTTCTCCACAGTAAACACATCTGTCGTCATCTTTTATCTTAAATCTGTGCAGATAGGTTCCGAACCTATCTGCACAGATTTAAGATAAAAGATGACGACAGATGTGTTATACCAAACAGAGGTCTATGATATATACCTTTTTGGGGGGAGGAGGGGAAACCCTCATGGGCTCCCGAGATCCTGTCCTTTCTCGGGGACTGTGAGACTCTTACTCACCAAAACCCCTCCTCATGTCAGCGGCCAGATGGTATTGCCTTTCCGGCATTCTTCGTTCTGGGAGCTCCTTGTCCTTCCCGTCCTCAACCTCTTTGTTGTCTCTTTTTTTCCTTTGTTTTCAAGATCTTAATGACTGCTTCTTCCACGACGCACCAACTTTTCCTGTGTCGCATCATGGTCGGTGCCATATTTTGTGTTGTCAATCTGCTGCATGGCTCGACGCAGGGGATGAACCGCTTTCTTCACTGTAACGTATCGGTTTCGTCGTCCCATTCTGCTTCCATTTCCTCAGTGTCTCTTGTCTCTTCTCGTCCTTTCTCCTCTTTTCCATTGTCCCTGACTCCATACTCCCTCTCCAACACAAGTAGATGTATGTGGACGAGGCCTGCTACCACCTGTAAGGTCCTAGTGGCTACCGTGCTATATTCTCGCGCCACCTTATTCCTGCACCTACCCACAATGCACCCAGTCTTTCCATACTGGCGCACCGTAGAGCAATATCGAGTGCACCACCCAGCGAGATCTCTTCTCTTCTTTTCGCCCGGACCTCCGATGTTCGGCATTAGTCGGCCCACAACACATGCGCGCTCATTCTCATGTTGTGGCCGAAAGTCACACCCAGATACTTTACGCTCTTCTTGCTCGTCACCCTCGTCTCCTCCACATCTATCGTTAACGTTTTCAGTGTCCTCCTGCCCACAAGTGCAACCATTTTCGTCTTTTCAGGTGCTCGGCGCAACCCCCTCCCATACATCCAGCGGTTTATCTTCTCCCTCGCCCATTCCGCATTGTGTCTAATTTCATCTCCCTCCCGACCCCCTACAACCAGGGCCAAGTCGTCCGCATACCCTACCAAGCTGACTCCTTCCGGTATTTCCAGACCCAGGACACCGTCGTAGACTATGTTCCAAAGCGTTGGTCCCAGTACGGATCCCTGCGGTACACCGCATTCCACCTTTATCCAGCTATTCTTCCCCACCATTATGTTTCTTACACTTCACTGCGTCAATAATCTCATCCCACGGTGCACTGTTAAACTATGATATATACTGGAAACCATATACAGGGTTTTTCATAAAACGTACAATGTTCATTTTTGAAAAAAATGCAAAAACACGTCAAACAGTTTATTTTATTCCGCCTTTTAACATGAGTCAAAAAAATAAAACGTCAAATATGTCAAAGTTATGACGTCATCAATATTTTTTTTTAAAATGAAGCTTGGTTTTTTTTTTACTTTATTTGATAAAGCTTGTTTTTCTGCATTATAAAGAAATAATTGAAGTAGGGGTCACATAAGAAAAAACTGAGAGAATTAATAAAAAACAAAATAAACTTTATTATAGTAATAACATTTAAATTAACTAAACAGTCCATTAAACCAAAACGATTTCTTACAGGAATTGTTCAAACTGTGTCCCGTTCACTATCTGACATAGGCCAATACGATGGTAGACCTGATTTACAGAGTTTTCGATCATCTGCGGAGTTATACGAGTCATTTCATGTCTAATTCGTTCCATTAAGTCTTCTAAATTGTCTGGTTTTTTCTTATGTGACCCCTACTTCAATTATTTCTTTATAATGCAGAAAAACAAGCTTTATCAAATAAATTTAAAAAAAACCAAGCTTCATATTTAAAAAAAATATTAATGACGTCATAACTTTGACAAATTTGACGTTTTATTTTTTTGACTTATGTTAAAAGACGCGGAATAAAATAAACTATTTGACGTGTTTTTGCATTTTTTTCAAAAATGAACATTGTACGTTTTATGAATGTTGTGCGTTACTTTATCATAACCCCGTATATTATGCCATATATATGCATGTCAAGAAGAATGCAGTGGTTAGGTAACATTGAAAGAATGGAGGAGCGAATGTCGAAAACGATGACCCAGGAAACGGTAGAGAGAAGCAGTGTCAGCAAACCTAAAGGAGTAAAATGCCCAAAATTGGAAATCCAAAGCCCAAAATAGGAAAGAGTTGAAACAAATTCCAAAGCTGTCGGCCTGAATGGCTTGCATATATGCAATATATACATATTATTATTATTATTCAAATATAACACGTTGTTCACAAGATAAGTAGACATAGAAACCATTAAAGTATGTAGGTACAATTTTAAACACCAAGAATAGTTCAGATCCATTTTAGAAATTATGACAAAAAAATTAGCTACCAGAATTTCATTTTTCCCAAAGTAAAATAGACCTGTTTAATCTGGATGGGGTAATTATTCTCAATATTTTACAATTGCAGCAGACGAGAGTTGTAAACATTAGTATACACAAACAGATTAATAACTTATTATCATACAAACTATTGAAAATATATTTTACGTAAATTTATTGCTTGTAATGAGAGCTTTACCTTGCAATGGATTTGTGGAAAAATAACATTATTGAGTGAGTGTTTTAGTATCTTTAGGTTTTTATATGGAATATATTTATTTTCCTGTACTGACGAATATGTGTTCTATTGAAGTGGCATTAAAGCTACATATTTATACTAACTCTCAAAATAGTATATTATTTATTTATAGAAATTATACGAATATTATTTAATTATCAGATCTTTTGTAAATAAGAATTAGCAGACACACATTTTTATTCACAGGACTAAGGTATGACCTTAGAATGCAGAGATTTAGTTATTTATGTATTCAATACGTGAATATTGCAAATAGTTTTAAGTTATCAGCTATTCTTAATAGGTATATACATATATTTGTAATAGTGATATTTTCTTTGTCCACAGTCTTACCAGATACTACCACGACAGATCTCGATCAGCATCTTGGATTGGTGTCTTCGCAAACACATTCGAATCATTCGCAGAGTAGTTCTCATTCAGCTTCTCTTTTGGTTCCCAGATATTCCTCTAATCACACAGATTTTGCCTTGTCAGGACCTAGATCCCTGTCTGATAATTCTAGTGCCGCAGAAAGTCCTGTTCAAGAAGATTTACTAACACAAAGTACTTTAGGTGTAAATCATGTAAACAATTCTAATTTTCCTTTGCATCAAAATATGACACCAACAACGTATTCCAGTAGCAATTGCAACAATTCCTTATATCCAGTACTACCTGCAAGTCTACTTTATTCTCAATTGTACTCGGCGGCAAACCAAAGTCACAATTTTCACACGTTGCACACACACTCATCTCAAGGGCATCACAATGATTTGCAGTCCGTGATGGACCATCTCTCTACATCCAACCAGAGGCAAATGAACGGAACGACTGACTTGTTGCTGGCAAATAATGGTTCTTGTGCAGCAGCTGCTCAACGACAAGATGAACATAATCGAGGCTTAACTACTAATGGCAGTCAAAGAGGACCCGCTCAAAACACTGATGCAGTTTGGAGACCTTACTAATGTTATTTGTTGATATTATATATTACATATTCATATATATGTTATTTCATTTGGTTCTATAAAATTGTTTTATTGTTTTGGTGTGTTCCGTTTAATGATTTACGAAAGCATCGATATTTCTAAAAATAATTAAACTCTTTTAACCAAATACGATCAAATCACGATGTAAATCGTCTTTGTTAAGAAGCATACACAAAATTTGCGTAATATATATTTAAACTTTCGAAAATATTCACACTTTTTCTTTTAAATAATATCTATGATGAATGCAAAATTAATTTTAATACCATTTATAAAGAATTTTAATACGTATGTGTGTATATTTTTTTATATACGAAATGTCTTTTATACAAAGCAAAATATACCAGAATCTAATGAAATTCCTATTTGTTTTGTTAATTTTCAGAAACTAAAATGAAAACATTCATAATGCTCACTTTAATTATAACAATGCAAGGAATGTAATGATTTAAAATATCAAAATTCAAAATAAATTTACGTTTGCAAAATAAACATTCTCATATTATAGAATCAGTTGATAAGAAAAAGTTATTAAAAATAATATGTGAATAGGATATCCTTGTGAATAGTCTGTTTGTCTTACAGTATCAAAGATTATTGGCATTCAATTATATTTCTTAAGCTTCTTATTACTGTGCAAGAATACTTGAGGCCACATGCAATCATTATTAGAACAATTTGAAATAAGTAAGCACAGTTTGTTTTTTTAATATATTGACTTAATCAATTGTAAATTTACAAATTTGTTATACGACAGGGCTGTCCAACTTCAATTGGCCCGAAAGCCGTTGTAAAAAATAGCGGTTGTGGGAGCCACAACATAAAGTACTTCGTATGCAACTTTATCAGTGATTTGTAATAGCTACAAAAAAGTGTTTGCTTGTATAATTATTTTTATTTATTCAAGAAATTAACTGATGTACCAAAAAAAATAGTGGGAAGTTTGGGGATGTCGGTGTTCACTAACCAGTGTATCACTATTAACATTAATATTTGTTGCTGACAAACGAAGTAACTGAGTAAGTGACTTATCAGATAAAGATATTTAGACTTTATAAATTTCATATTAGAAAAGTTGCTTTCGCAAAAGATACGTGCGTCCCAAAGCGTGCCTATAAAGCCTTAGTATTGCATGTTCTCCTAGGCGTAACTTAAATCCAATCTTATTTCGGCTCTTCCCTGATAAAAAGAATCTGACTGCAAATCATACAATTCCAGTTGAAGGTCTATGCTTACGGTTCTCAACAGAAATAGTAAGTGGCTGAGTTAAATATGAAACTTTCGCAAACCCCTTCACTTTTTCAAAGTGCTCAGATGTCACGTCCATTAATAATGAAAAGTCTGGTAGAAATACTGCATCTACAATTTGGTATCTTCTCGCGTAGAGCGAAGAAACGTTGCAAACAGTTTCCTGTGCTTAAGCAACGAATATCGCCTTTAAGTAACAAGTCTCCATAAGTAACATCTACTTCGACCAAAAATTTTCGAAACTTTCTCCGAGTCAAAGCACGATTGCCCCTCTTATAATATTACATTTTTTAACAACTACTTTCATGATTTTCATTTTACGTAAGGACTTTCCACACACCCCATAGTCTGATACCACCGTATTTACAGCTTCAAAAATATCCACACCCTTGGTTGTACCATGGAGAGGAATAAGATCGAGCATCTCCTCTGCTACACTGAAGTCTTCTTGAATAGTTCGAACAAAAATTACAAGTTGTCTTATGTCGGATAGGGCAGTGTTTTCGTCCAGGTAGAGTGAAAAATATTTACATTTTTCAACTGGGTCGTGCAATTTTTTGTATAGTTTATTTCAAATTATAAGAATATAACTTTGAACGGCTCTAATGCTTTTATTGCACCACCTTTTGCGACGATAAATATTATACCTGGTCTCCTTATTGAACGGGTACGGTTTACCTATTTACAATGCATGAATGAGTTATTACCGCAGGTGGTGCAATAAAATCATTAGAGCCGTTCAAAGTTATATTCTTATAATTTGAAATAAACTATATACATATTGATTTATTAGTCTACACGTCTTGGCAATCATTTGATGCGACACTGAAACACTTCCGATTTTTTCGACATTTATTGTGTTTTTGAATTGCTTGAATTACTTTTGTTTCTTACACATATTTCTTTATTTTTTGTGGTGAGCCGCAAAAGAGATCCTACGGTGTCGCAAGCGGTCTACAGGCCTCATGTTGGACAGTTCTGTTTTACGATATTCAGCATTATTTTTTATTTCTTGATAATATTGACAATGTTTCATTATATTTTGATATGCTTCATTCCTTCATGAACCAAAGCTTTTAAAAATTCGTGAAAAATTGTATTCCTGAAAAAATAAACCCAACCAAAATGTTACCCATTGTGTTATTTATATATATATTTTTAAATTCCTAAGTGATTTTTGTGCAATATTGTTGACTTGTTGAAATGTATATAGATAATATAAATGTTGCTACCTCCTACTGTAAATTAAATTCAGATGATCAGAACACATGTACATTTATTGTAAATTATAAATACTGACCTAATATAAATAAGGACATATGTGATTTCCTTTTTATTTATTCAATTTTAGCTCTCTTTTATGACACGCTAGTAATTAAAATTAAAGATAAATTATATATTTGCGATGCAATTATTTGCACTATCAGACTAGTTTTAAAAATAACCCTAATTTTATGATTAAAAATTACAGTATTTAAAAAATTAACACTTCGGACTGGATAGAGATATGAATGGACTTGATCTTCTCAAAAACTTATGTTGTTTCACTATGTTGATATTTGAATGTATACGTAATATACTTGTACATTATATAATATGTAAAATAACAAGGATAAATGCATAAATAAATATTTATAAACAATAATTACTGTTTTCATTATTTAAATTTTTATAGTTGTCATAATTGATAGCGGTCATACTATAAGTCTTTTAAATCGGATAAGACAACACCAAGTAAACCACAGAGAACTCAACAATGATTAGTAAGTTATTAGGCAAATTAACGTCAAAGTGTAATATTATAATAAGTGGTCAGGAACTCAATTGACTAGTTGTGAATTTTATTCGCTATACTCCGCAATATCGTAACTATCTTCTAATTTAGTTACAGTTGCAACTGTATTAATAGTACAGTGTATTAATTAATTTCCTTATAATGTAGTATTAGTATATTACTTTTATTATTATTTCTTATATATAGTTCAATGAAGCATTCTGATGACGAAAATTACACGTTTTGAAGTTTCCTCATAACGAAAAAGTGGTTACTGCAAGCAAGCCTGTGTGTACGATGTGTGATGATAAAACTATTACCAGACTTTATATTTAAGAGTATAATTTTCCACCCCTAGATTCAGTTAGCTGTTGAGTCGAATCAGTAAAATGGAAGTAGTAAGTACTTTAGTGAACAAAACAAATTTTAGTAATATCTGGTCAACTACTAAGTTTAGGAAAATTAATATATAATAGTCCAAAAATTAGGAGAATTTATAAACAAAGTACTCAAAAGTGAATATAATAGCACACATTAAACATTACACACAAATCTCCTGAGATTATAAAAATATATAGAATTTAATTTGGAATTCCCAGAGAAAATAACTAAAAATTTTTTTCGCATCAAAAAGCAGATTTTCGAAAGCATCTTGCAAATTTAACATTATAGACATATTAATCGACGAAAATATTTAGAGCTGTAATTATTATAGAAATTGGAACTGGAACACTTTTATTCTAATCGAAAAGCAGTTTATTTCAAATATCTCGAAAGTTCTGAATTCCGCATACTCATAAATAAGAGGATACAATTATTTCAAACTTAATTTCGAACAACTGTTTTATAAAAAATTTGGTTGGTTATAAATCTCCATGTATGAAGAAGATATAAGCAATGCACGCTATTATTCTATTTGTTTTGGAATATGATCCTTTTTCATTTTTAAATGTATTTTTCAAAAGGCTACGTTTACTGCATATGAATGCTAAAAATTGACATGCAATATAAAAACCTTTTGTGTAACCGATAAATACGTATTAGTAAGTGGATAGGTCTTTTAAGTTATAGTTTTATTAAACTGCTTTACCGTATAATCTTCATAGAAAATCTTGATAACATATTACACATGATACACTTATGTAAGAGTACGAGGAGCACAGGGGAACATGGAGCACAGTAAAACGATCTGAATAACTTTTAAAAGAGTAGTATTCAACGATGTTGCCATCTGTGAGATAACACTATTATTAATACGCACTCTTTCCTCTATTTGGGCCGTGTTAAAGTCTAAGAGTCTTGAGAATATTGCAGTTGGTCATTTGAAAGTGTAAAAGTAAACTTTCGGCGATAAACACGATGTGTTATAAAATCTGTTTCACGAACTGAATAATGGTGTTGCAAATGTAGCTATCCGTTACTAAAGTATTAATTACTCGATAAAATCCGAAGTAACGAATACTGGTTTCAAATAGTATTAGTTACTTTTTCAAACAGTTACTCTCATAATATATAACTTTTAGAATACATTCTTGTCTAAAATATGTTATAAACAATATAATTTGAAGTAAATAACTTTATACAAAATAAAATTTAACCAGTTATTAGTATTACTTGTATTTCCGTAGGTCGATTTCATTATAAAAGTTTTGTTTGAACTTATTGTATTGATGTATTGTAAAATAAATTTTGTGCCATTTACTACATTCTACATTTATTTGTGTGATTTAATATTGGAGTCGGGGATGTTTATGGTTTTATGATAGAATATCTCCCTTATCGTAAATAAAATGGGGTTCCTTAAAAAATACTTTAGGCTTTGGCATTTTACTAGATTTTGAGTTGAAATGTTTTCTGTGATACTTTTAACAAGTTTTATTTATTTAACGTAATATTTATTAAAATTAGTATACAAATGAACATTTTGTTTGTACCATATAGTAACTATACATATTCCTGCACCGCACATTTGAACGACTAGGTGCTCGGTTTAGCGTAGGTTCACACGGCATTGTACTGCACGTTTTTAGCAGTATTCGATTTTAAACGTACACAGTGCGGGCTGTTCACATGATACGGCTTTTATTCGTTTAAAAAACGAATAGCCCCAGTTTTCATACAGCGATCTCCATGGAGCAGACCGAATACGTTTTAAGTTTATTCGGTTTGCTTGACAAGTCCGGTGAGTATTCGATAAACGTATAAACGTATATACGTCTTTTTGCAGGACAAGCGACGTGTGAACGGTTCTATACTCAATGTATGCGCCACTACTTATTCGGTAAAATTTATCCTGCACAAAAACGTGCAGTATAATGCCGTGTGAACCTAGCCACGGTAACGAATAAAAAGTAACGGATAGTTACAGGTACTGAAAAGTAACGGAATCCATCATCACTACAACTAAACTCTTACAGATCATTGCAAAAACTTCAACAAAATAGCTTTAAATATGTTAGCATGTAGGTTGGGGCACAATAAAACAAGAAAGATGGGACAGAGTCACACTGTTTCACTGTACCCTATGCAGCATGTTATGAAAGTAACTATATTTTCTTACATTATACTTAATACAATGGTACGTAATTATAAACGCAAAACGCAAAATGAATCGTCCAGTGAAGATGATAATATGAAGAGGGCCGATACATTAATCTAAGAAGGCCTAAGAGGTTTAGATGCGACCGCAAAAGGGGAAATGCAACAGTAAAGTCCCGTAAAAATGCGTCGGAACTATTAAGGCAGGAAGGTGTTTATTGTGGAACAAGAAGATAGTTGGAGCAATTATCTCTTAAACTGCGCGAAAATATTATATGGACTCACCGTTGAGGGGTCCAGAACTTTCGCATGTCAAATGGCAACAACCAAATGTTCTACAAAATACAAAATCGAAAAAGCTGATACTGACTGGTTCAAGGAGTTTATGAAAAGAACCCCGGTCTTAAATATCATTCAATAGGCATCCGGAATTTACCGGTGGAACAAGGATATTTAACATAGATGAAACAGCGACCACCACCTCCAAAAGCAGTGGCGGCAAAAGGAATGAAACAATTAGCAAGTGCAGAAGTGACGATAGCGGTACACTTGTTACTATATGTTGCATCGTGAGAGCAAGTGGCAACTCAACCTTACCAGCAATGATTTTTTAAGGGTTCACTACAATCCGCATATGTTGAAGGAAGCTTTATCAGGGATTCTTGGCTAGCAAGTTCATCAGGATGGATGACATCAGAACTATTTGTATTTTATTTACCACACAAAAAGTTCAAAACAACTCCTACTCTTATATAGTGTAATAACCATAAGAGTTTATCATTTATCAATAGCGACCCTTAATCTTGTAAAAAATTTGACCTTTCCACTACACTCGACTATACTGCAGCACCTTAATGTTGGAACCTTCAAACCTTTTAGAATATTACAATGCAGCAGTTTATATCAGGCCAATACATAATCCCGGAAAAATCGTGTCAATTTATGAAATCGCCGCGTGTGCAAGTGAAGCCCTACGAAGATTCATGGTCTCAACAATAATTAATCCTGCTTGTTGTAAAACGGAATTTCCTCCCTACAATGGAAATGTTTTGTTCGATGCTGACTTTATATCAAATGATGTAACAAACATACCCCAAGATGTATCATCCTCATCGCCCCTAATTTTTGAAACACCATCGCGCAGAATTGCTGGAAAAACATCGGCACACACAGAGAATTTTTCTCCAGGTAATAATAGAAATCATATGTCAAATCTTTTCTTTTGACCGTAAAATCCCTGATATATTAAAAAACTATCAAAAAACAGAAAAGCTAAATGGTGCGAGGAAAGCTCGCATAAAAATTAATTGCAACTAAGACTTCCGAAAATGACTTAATTGGAAAGAACTTATGCTTCTATATGATATGACTTATAGGAAAAATTAAACAATCATAAACAATATTTTACACACCAGAAGAGTTATGTAGAATTTAATAAATGAATTAATACTGAAAGCAAGTTTGAAAAAGTGTAATTTAAATTAAAAATATTTATGTTCTAATTTTAAATTGTTTATTAATTATTGCTTTCATCTCTATTTGTGAAGAAAGTATTATACAGTGTGCACGCGATCTACCTGCGGATGAATATACTAGACAACCTGGTCGACTATAAGTGGGAAAATAAGGGGGTAGTCTCTGTTACTAACATAGAGCTACGTTAAAGTCGACACGGCAAAAATCGTTACTACATTGGTCCGTGAAAATTCCTACTGTTACTGTTTATAACAAATTTGTAAACAAGAACAAAATCATTTACTGCTTTAGAGAAGATAGAAATAATATTAAACAATAAAAAGAACTACCTAGATAATTTATAATTAATTATTTATTAAATGTTCAAATAAGCCTCCCTCTTGATCTGAGCAGTAACCCAGCCGTTTATAAAAATTTTAACGGACATTTGTTAACATTTTCGGGGTAACATGATTCGAAAATTCAATAATTTTGGCGCGTAATTGTTCTAAATTAGATGGACGAAACGCGATTTAAAAATGTGCTAGTCGACTAGACATCGACCGCTAACAAAATTCAAATGAAATGCGGAAGTACAGCTGCTATCCTTGTTGCACTAATTAAGTACGAGTCAGTGAGCTTCAGTGAAAATGTACTAGAATTCCCCACTACCCTCGACCAAAAGAGTAGTTTGTATATTGCTTTCTCGTACTAACTCATAGAAACTCTCGGTGTCGTCGTTTTATCACACAGTAAATGCATCCTCAACTTGCAGGCAAGCAATTGGTATATCATATTAACATTGAATTTCAAAATATTAATTATCATGTATATAACAAAATATACAAACGTGCACATCTGATTGAATATTATAAAATAAGCATTCTAAAATATAAACAAAGATCCATGGAAAATGACAATTCTATAGCATATTTTTTCAAAAGAGACCCTTCACGGCCATTAAGCGTGGGTAGCAATTTTAGTGGCGTTCTTAAGAATTTAAATTAAATACTGGAAAATTACCACGAGTCATTTATAAAAGTATTGTGAAAATGTGCGCAAGACGCGCGTCGTTTGAAGTTATTTTGATGAGTATCCGTCCTAGATTACCAGTCAAAAAGCCTTAAAAGAAACTCTACAATTAAAATTGTAAACAAACATCAGTGTATTATAAAATTATTTACAAATTAAATACCTATCCCGCACGCAGCCATATAAATCAAGAAATCCAGGAGATTTTTCAAGAAAGTAAAACTATGAATTTAGAAGCATTTGATTAGCAGCGACGATCGCGGGAAGCAGTCCAGTATCAAGCGCGAGTTATTAGAAGTACACAGTCGAAAGGGCCATTTCATTAGAGAGAGCAAAGGTATCGAATCACAGCGTCCAATAAATAAAAGTAGTACAAACCTTTATTTATAACAGCACTTCTATCGAAGTTATTTATGTGAACATTTTCAAAGCGATAAATAAATTTGAGAAAAATTATATAAAAATTTAGTCTTTTAAATAGTTCATGTTACTTTAACCATTTAATAAACAAGTAGCATAATTCATTGTTGTTTATATTAATTCCTTTCAAAGTTGACAGTATTAATTTACTTAAAGAGTTTACATTAATAAATCAAGTGTATTTTGCTAAATAGCAAAGAGCGAAATAATTCCTAAGTTTTTCATTTATCTATTCAGGAATTTTCATCTGTTTATGAATTTATATTAAAGAAAGACATTCTACTAAATAACTTATATATTTTCCTGTTTGATTTCCTCCAATATTAAGACCCAAGTCTTCTATTTTATTCACTATCACTATAATTAGTTTATAAGTACTATATTTACAAGAATTTGAAAGACAATCGTACCAACAATACACCCTGAGATATATAGAACTGGAATAATTTGATTATAAGCATTATAACACACGTAAGTACCATCAAACGTTAAATATTAGTTAATAAATATTAATAAAGAGTACACATACAAAAGAACATGTGGTGATATTAAAATCATCTTATTCAATTTTACACATTTCAATCACTAAACCCATCATTAATTTGGCGCCCAACATTGTGGGGCATTATTGGCTGTTGCTAGTATTAATTAATAATCATTTTGTATATGATTATATTATATTTATATGTTTATTAAATACACTGAGTAAACACACTACATAAAGATTATTAGAGAAGCAAAATCATTATTCTAATAGCGCGGGAATTATTATCTATATCAACACTAATTCAATTTAATTTTAGGACTAGAACATTTGGAAATATTTAGAGAGCTTTAATATTAACTAAAAGGTGAAATATCAAAAGGCATTACAACATAATATAAAATTGAATTGTAATTGTAATCATTAACTTGTACATCGGCTTTCAATGGTTGTAAACGATATTTACTGAAAATAAACATAACTCAACGGATACCATATAGGCAAATAGTAGATAAGAAGGCATTTTTCATCGACCGCAGTGTATATGTATCGATATTATGATTATCAGATATGCGATAACTAACTGCATCCATCCAAATCGAATTCATCGAAATATCAAAATAAATAATTCGGTTTCAATAAAGAACAAAATATAAATACTACTAAAAAGTAAATACTTTACAATTCATATTTTAAATAAAAACTAATTCAAACGAAAGATTCATGGTTAAAACGACATCAAATGGTTAGTTCAATACGTAAACTACTCAAGTTGTTATAAATACGAATTGCTCAGGTAAAAGAAGAGAATTCTTTTAAGTACGTTCATTCTTATGGGTTTATCTGTCAATTTTACATTTACCTCACTTATTAAGAAAGAGGCGGTCGTAAACATACGTACAAAAATTGGTACCTTACATAACAATTTTTTTAAATAAGTGACACATTTAATTCACAACTTTAATAGTTATAATTTAGTAAACGTAATAATTAAAAAAAACATATTTAACAAAGTAATCAACAAAACTGAACGCAAATGTTCAAAGTGCCCCCCTCCATCCATTTGGCATTGATCAGCATGACAGTAAACACTTTCTATACTGCGCTCAATAATGTCTGGCCTACTTTGTTGCATTGCGTCACGAATTCTCTCTTGCAAATCTTCCAAATTGTTGGGTCTATTGATATAAATTTTTGATTTTAAGTCACCCCGTAGATAAAAATCTAAGGGCGTTAGGTTGGGGGAACGCGCTGGCCACTTAATTGGCCCTATCCATTTTTCTGTAAAGATAGCGTCAAGGTATTGGCGGACCTCTATGCCAAAATGAAACCAAATATTCTCATAACGTACGTCGTCATCTTCATTTTTAGGTGGCACCAAATCAAATTTCAAAAAATTTGATTTGGTGCCAGCGCGTTCCTCCAACCTAACGCCCTTAGATTTTTATCTATGGGGTTACTTAAAATAAAAAGTTTATTTCAATAGACACAACAACTTGGAAAATTTGCAACAGAGAATTCATTATGCTATGCAACAAATTAGGCCAGATATTATTGGGCGCAGTATAGAAAGTGTTTAGTGTCATGTTAGTCAATGCCAAATGGATGGAGGGGCGGCATTTTGAACATTTGCGTTAAGTTCTGTTGATTACTTTGTTAAATATGTCTTTTTTATTATGATGTTTACTAAATTGTAACTATTAAAGTTGAGAAGCAAATGTGTCATTTATTTAAACATTTGTTATGTGAGGTACCAATTCTTGTACATTACCGTTTTAGCAGTAAGAAGATCTATTAAAAACTCAAAAAAATAGTGTAGCTTATCATTTAAAAAAAATTGACGATGACGTTATTATGTGAAAACCAATGACGTCATTCAAAAAAAATTTTGTCAAAAGACGGCATTTTAAAAACAAAAATTGATTATCTAATATATAAAATTCTCGTGTCACAGTGTTTGTCCTTAAACTCCTCCGAAACGGCTTGACCGATTCTTATGAAATTTTGTGTGTATATTCAGCAGGTCTGAGAATAGGACGTAAACTATTTTTCATACCCCTAAGTGTGTTTTGTATTTTATTTTTTTTTATGATTTGGCATTAAAAAATACATACAACAATAAATTTTCACCCTTCTACCACCGACTCCTATTTTTTAATAGCGATACTTTACGTACGGTACTTTAATAATTTTCTACTCTCGGCGGTCGATAATTGATCAGTTACCACTCGATCAGTTAATCCCACCAGGCGTCTACCGGTGTCACTTCTCACCGCGTAAACAGCACAGAGTAGGGATGAGAACGAAGCCGGTCTCCTGTCTTTCTCACACAATAAGCTTTCTCTCACTCACTAAAGTTTAGGGCCTAAACCGTTTTCGGCAATTATTATTGATTGTGCGTCGATCGTAGCAGTAACGCTTATACTTATCATTTTACTTTCTCAGTGCAACTCTCATATTAAGTATATTCTCATCAAGGCCAAACGATGTCTGTTTGTGGCTTAGATTTGGGCACAGCGTGTTTTCCACACGGACAATTATACGTGGCATGTTCTCGCGTGGGTAAACCATCCAGTTTGTTTGTGTTGGCTTAAGATGTACCCACTAAAAATATCGTACTCTCCATTGCACTAAGAGATTGATAAAAAAATTTGATTTTAATTGTCATTATTTGTGATGGAGATGTAATTACAAATTTATTAGTTAAGATAATAAGAGTACAATGAATTCAAAAAATGAATGTTTGGTGTTTTGTGATTTTTATAGGCCGTCATCGTTAACAGCGCTTCATACCTCTTTCAATCATACACCACATCCCCACACTCTTACAATAATTTACATATTTTTATTAGACTACTAAAATATTCACTAGAAATAATTTATATGGCAAAACAACGTTTGCCGGGTCAGCTAGTAATATATATAAACATTATAGAACGCTTTTATGAATTTTGTTCCAAACTTTATCACCACACTGTATATAGGTCAAACCATGCAATATTTATCTAAATAGCCACAAATATGCTAAAAACATTATCGCTTTAAAAAAGCATACCAGCAATACAAAACATGAATTTAAATTTGATGAATCCAAAATTATACGTAAAGAGCAAAATAACAAAAGTAGAAATTTTCCAGAACTCATACAAATACGAAGCATAATAATGCAGTAAATGACCGCACCGAAACTCAAAATTTGTACATTAGAGAAACTATTAATTTTTGACTTTCAATTCATTTTACAGCTGCTAAACCACGAAAAGGAATTATTTTATCAAACGGCTAAGAAAAGAACGTATTTTATATACAATTAAAATTCTTTAGCGAATATATAAGAAATGCAAATTAAAATAATCTGTCGGCGTAGCGGCAACATGATTCATTCGTAATTAATAACAAACAATTGGACAAGCTAAATCTAGATTTTTAGTGAAACTACATATACAGGCTGTTTTCAAGGTTGAGTTATTTATTTTAACAGGTTGTACAACTCGTAAAGAGAAGTCAGTTTACAAAAAATCATTTATATGAAAGTTGCAGAATAACAGAGTTACAGTAATTGTAGTTGCTAGTTACAATAAAAATGAGAAAAATGCATAGTAGAATGCATCCCGTTGCTACAAAAATTGTTCATAATTATCACCATTAGTTCAGTTAGCGCAAAGTCTTGCTCGGTATATCCATGACTCACAACACGCCTCAAAAATAAAATTGGGGTGTCCACTAATAACCTCACAAACATGGGACAAGAAAAGATTCTGTCGGCTAATTAAAATCTCAAATAATGAAAACATTTTGAATATACTGTTATACTGGAACTTTAGAAGGTTCCATGAATTTACAATTTTGAATATCATTTACATCACTAGTAAATTATGTCTTTGTTATAGCTCAAACATTAAATATGGAATAAAATAAAAACTTCATTGAACAAATAGAAATATTATATTTATATAGTGGGTAAATATAAAAATTGCCACTAGGAAATGGAAAAAAATAATCAAAATAATTTTACTAAAATGCGAAAACAAAGAGTATTCCAGGAAATTAAACATATAATTGTTGCATTGTAAACATGTAAGTTTATAATTTCTTAATAAAGATGTACGACTATGACAGGTAAGTGTAAACATTAAGAATTATAATTTGTGTATTCTAATATTTGAATATTAAATACAAGTTGTACCTACGAATATAATTTCAATACAAAATGTGCATAAAACCGTCATTTTAAACTTAAAGACACTTATGACGTAGTATAAGTTTTTGCATCACATCTTCTTGTTAGGTGTACATTCGTGGTTCTTTTTACTTCTCCTTTTGTTGTGATTATTGCATTATAATACAATAAACAAAGCAAATTACGTCAACCCATATCATGAAATAGCAAAAAGGCTCACAGATATACACAATACCTGACAATAAAATTATTCAACCATTTACCCAGAGAAATAAAACTACGTGTAGCTCTGAAGATGTTTCTTGCAATAGTGGACGGAAGGTCGGCATCTGCTCTAAACCTGACGCCGTTCCAACCCGAAAACCAAAATTTATAACATATGAACATGTTCAGAAAGAAAGTAATTATATGCTCTTAATTCAAGTGTTCATAAAGACAAATTATAATGTCTTTTGAAAAATTACTATAAAAGAACGTCTAATGATAAAAAACTATTATAAGCTTACTTAGTAAAAATATCATTCGTATACTTGAACTTAATGATTATGTTGACATTTCCACGAATGTTTTTTTAGAATTACATGCCATTTCCTAAAGTTAAGAATACCGGAAAAAATTAATGAAATATTTACATCCCAGTGAAAAGTACTAAGAATTTACTATTTAAAAATACCTGCTTTAATGCGCCGGTGGGCGACAAAGTTATAGAATATTATACCTAATTAACATAATTTATATCGGTACTATTTTTTTTTGTAAAATAATGCAAAAAAGTACGGCTCCGAACTGTCAGGCATTTCTGTCAGGTGTATTAAGACAAGGTGTATTAAATAATTTGCATACGTATTTTAACAAATTTCTGCAAAATATTTCCACATGTACTTTTGAAAAAAAACGAAACTTAGTAAATACTAGATTTAAGTAGGTACTACTTTTTTTTTGGCGGAGTAATGTATAAAATGTGGAAACAATTCAAACAATTTAAAATTCAAATTTGACAAGTTTACAGTTCATTGGTTCCTTGGTAAATAAGAAGCAATTCTGAAATATGTTGTTATTATTTGAATAAAAGAATGTCAAGCGATGAAGATTTTTTGGATTATACGAATCTTAAAATACGGGTTGTTGCAGGCAGAGTAATAAGTAATTTGCTAGTAGCTAAATCTAAGAAAAGGTACAAACTTATGTAAGTATACAAAATTTATGGAATGGTGCAAAATTACAAAAATTAAAATATATACAGAAAACCCTTATCATATTTTCAAGAAATACCAAGTAGAAAGTCACTTTGGTCAATTTATTCAAGGTTGAAGTCTTGTTTATTAATTTATAATAACATTGATATATCAAAATACAATAAACTTATAGCATTTATTAAAAGATCAACCCAACATTTACAACCAAAAAAAATCAAAATTTTCTCCGATGAGGAAGTAAATAAATTTATCGAAGAAGCTCCTGATTCACTATTTCTGTCAATGAAGATATATTCACTGATTTCTCGGTTATTAAAGTTTTATATAATACCACAAATTTCAGGCAGTGTTAATGATAGAAATAGTATCTAGTGTATGTCGTAGAGAAGAATTTTGCAATATTTCAATTAATGATATTGACTTTAATAAAGTTAACATCTTATTTATAACTATACCTACAACAAAGACATATATTACAAGAAAATATGTGATAATTAAAAATGATTGGATTTCGTTACTTTTAAAATGCAAAAATTTATGGTTGCAAGTTGCACAGAATCAAAAACGCTCATTTTAACCTATCGCAATGGTAAATGTATAAATATGCATATAGCAATTTTTAAAATTGGATATTCCATTAAGATATACAGGTCACTGCTTTCGTAAAAGTTCAGCTAGGATGTTAGCAAATCATGGTGGAAATTTTATTACCTATTCAGCGGCTTGGAGAATGGAAATCTTCTTCTGTGGCAGAGGAATATGCAAAAGATTCTCTTCAAGCCAAATATGGTAGAAATTGACACTATAATGACGATAGCATAACATTTATTATCAATATACTGCAGATTATAGGCACGTACAGAACATACATTATCGTTTTAATTAAGAATATTGCGAATCAGCAATTTATAATATAGCTATGTAATAGATGGCGCCATTGACTTTTTTTATTAAGTTGTAATACACCAAATTTAGTTGAAATGGACATTTTCACAATTATACTTTATTACTGAAATAATGATTTATTTCTTGAACGGCATTTTTATTTTCCGCACTTGTGTGAAAAAGTCAATTTCCCACATGCACAAACGCGAAAAACATGGGCGGGTAGAAAAAATTACACATAGTATTCTTTAAAGTAGTCAAAGGAAACTACTTTAAAGAATACTATGTGTAATACAAGTCGTGGCAATTCATATTTATAAATTAATAAGTCGTATTCGGCATTATTCTGATATAACATTCTATAACTTTACAATATCACAAGGAGGTAGGTATTTTGAAATAGTAATTTTTTAGTAATTTTCAGTTGCCTGTAAACATTCATTTATTATATTTATTCTTTGTAGAATTTTTAAGTTTTGGGAATAGTATGTTATTTTAAAAATTACGAGTTGAACGTGTGTAAATTCACGTACTAAATAATATCTCTACTAATTATGCCCATAATAAGTCTCTCATACATAATCGTTATTTGATAGCAATTTTGCAAAATTTGTACAATTTTTGGTGAAAAATCGTCATATCACACAAAAGTTGAATATCTACGAATACATTTTTGTGTCAGTTATATCATCTTCTTAAAGGCCAACATTATATGTAAAAAATTAATAGAATTTCATTAAAAAAGACATAATTTTCTGTCGATTCGTCGTTGTCGAACACTGTATGAATGAACATATTCTAAATTTTAGAGCGCATGTATGTCTACATTTTTTGTATAAAAAGTTTTTCGCTACATAGATTATTGGATACCAATAATGGAATACCCAGTATAATTTGTGTATCACTGGTGTTACATAACTTCAATATATTTTTGCAACATTATTGCTTTATATTAATTTTGTTGACAGTTGGTAGCTTTGAGATATCTTGTTAAAGCATAGAGAAAAGAAAACTGTCCTTGATGAATATTAATAATTACATATAGCGATTACTGTCACCTCAGTTTAGACATATCTAACTGGAATTCAAAAAAACTTATTGCAAAGATGACTTTAATATCAATTATTTTGTTTAGTCTATAAACAATTACAAGCGCAAATGATTTAAACTCAAATGTGGACATCTTATTGACCGTGGGCAAACAAAGTATAATTTTATAATAATTATTAAGTTTCCGTACTTTTCAAGTTTATATAAAAATTTAACAAGTACAGTTGATTACTTTCAGCAATAATCATTTACATTTCCAATATCGCAAAATTTAAAAAACTATTTAGAACATTTAAAATGATATTTTACCTAATTATTGGGACATAAATAGATTATTACAGTTAACTTTGACATAGTAATGCAGTTGCTTCGCCAGATTTAACAGCAAAGTCTGCCGCTATACGCTGCACCTGTCACCACTAATTAGTAGGCTATAACGACTGCCCCATTGTCGATTAACCCTAATAAACAAACAGACAAGAGAGATGAAACGTAAGCAGGGAGTGATCGGGAATAGGACAGATGTAACGGAAATATTTGGCTAGTAAGTACTCGGACGCTAATTAAAAGACGAACCAATGTATACGGTAATTAAACCCAGTATCTAAACATTTTTAACCGAATGTATTTACTCGGTTTCCAGCAATTTTGTTATAGAATTATATAAAGTAGTATTAGAACAGCAAAAAATGATAAATTGAATAAATTTACAAATTTAATTTGCCAATTTGTGTAGTTTATTATTTTTCTGGATGAGAAGCAAAAGTTATTCTATTGTTGACGATATGAAATGGTGAAAATAGTATTGAATAAGATTTTATACTACAGACTCTAAACTGTGGATTAAATATATAGAACGATTAATGTAACTGTAACAATAATAGATAAGTGCCGTAGGCACCATACCATAATTAATGTTGAACATGAGATGGATCTTGATCTTACTTTTATAATTTAGTTTAAATGCTGTATCCAAAACATTTAATAACAATTTTAATAATTCGAATACTTCAAACTTTTATTAAAATGTTATTGCCCAACGTAGTTTACGTCATTAACTAAATTAAACTAACTCTACTGTACGCACAATACAGTGGCATGCGTTATTTTATCACTCCATTGTTGCCGGAAGTAAAACAATTCTCCGCAGTACATACATCATGCCGTACTTGCTCCTTTTGCGTAGACCGTAGTTATTTCATTTACTGAGATGCGTTCCCTTAGGTGTAATAAGGGCATAATCTTGATTAACACGTAGTACGTCTTAATGTTAATCCTTAGTGTACAGAATATAGAAAGGGTATGCAACTCTGAAGAAATCGCAAATAACAGCGCATACTGAGCTTATTATATAAATAACATTAATATTCTATATTATCTACATTTTTTAATGTTATTATATATGACTAGTTATCAAAATAGTTACCATAATATGTAGAATTAATAGAATAAAATGCCTATACAGAATTTTAAATGTTCAACAAAAAATTAGTAAATTAACATATTTTTGTTTCTTAGACGGTTTATAATGAGAAGGTTAATGTATAAGATTCCAATATGTATTTAATGAACAAAGTTTTTCTACCAACAGCTTAGGTGAATAACGTAAATTGCACTTTTAATACAGGAATTAAAAGGTACTTAGGTCTTTATGGAGAACTAGTAAAAAAGGACAATGGAGAAATATTATCTCTGCATCGAAAACGACCTGATCATAACAAACTCGAAATTCAAACATAAAGAGATCCACAAGTACAGCAGAGAAGTACACTCACGGAATGAGAAATCCAAAATAGACTACTTCATAGTCAATTGGGATAACAAACAGTCCGTAGAAGATGTGAGAGAAACAGTAATTGACAATGATCATTACCTGCTAATAATGCAAATGAGAATAAATAATTAAAATATCAAATTTGAGAAAAGAAAGAAAATAATTAAAGAAAAAATTAGAAGATACAAATTAGAAGATGAGGAAACCAAAAAGAAGTTCCAACAGAAATTAGCCGAAAGATGTTGTTTAGGAATCTTCCTATGTTGAAAGTACCACAAATAAAACTCAATTCATTCTTCTTCTTCTTTATTGGCTGTTGCGTGTTAAGCCTAGGCTTTTTACACTTATTCTGAATATGAGGTATCTGATTGTTGGGGTTATTGTGCCGTGTAGGCTGTGTTGCTGGTTATGTTTCCAGTGCTGTTGCTACCTCTTAGGGTTTCTGATGGTATTGTTGTTAGGGCTGCTTTCAGTTTTGAAGTTTCTGTTGGATTTAATTCTTCTTGTTAAATAGTGCTACTATCTTTGCTGTTTGGCGGATAAAATCTGCTATTTGGATTTCAGTTGCATTTGTACTGTGTAACGTAATGAGCATGTTACCCAGCGTGAGTGCCAATTCTTCGTTTTCTGTATTTTTCTGTATGGGGGATGATTGTGTATCTGTGTTTGTCCTTTCTGTGGCCTGTTGTCGGCGTTGCGTCCATGGATTTTGAGTTGGAAGTGGTGCATCCACATATCTTGGTTTTATGCGGGATCTGTTAGGATTCTTCGGGCAGTTTATCCAAGCAGCCGTGTGGTTTCCTGCGCAGTTTGCGCATTTAGCTGGAGTTTCTTTTGTTTTGTCGCAGAGGTGGGTGGAATGCCCTTCTCCGCACTTCATGCAAGTGAATGGAATGTGACAGTTTTCCTGGATGTGTCCATAACGCTGGCATTTATGACACTGGATAATGCGTGTTTTTCTCTTTAGCGATTCGACTGTTATTTGGATTCCGCAGCACTCTTGTAGTTTGTAAATATTCTTGAGTTCTTGGTTCAAGCTGACCAGTACTAGAGGCGCAGGGCGGTTGCCCCTGCCCGTCATCCTGGTAACTCTGTGTGTTTGATATCCAATTGTAGCCAGATCTTCTTTGATTGCGTCGATTGTTAGTTCCACCGGAACTCCCCGTAGAACTACTTTCATTGGTTTTACGTAGTTCAGTTTAAATGTATAAAAGTCGATGTTATTTGTCTGAAATACTTCTTGTAGTTTGTGGTAATCAGCCTCCGTCGATGGTTCAATTCTGTAACCCGAACGTACTAGTTTCGAATGGGTGATGTTTATGTTGTTCGCCGTGATTAAATGTCGCAGCTGCGGCCATTCGTTCGCAGCGGTGGCTATAATTGGTGTTATGCGTTGCTTGTTTGTGGTATTTTCTTGTTTTGTGCCGTCAGTAGTTGATGGTTTTGCGGTAGATGTGCTGGTTTCTTCTGTATTTATTGTTGTGTCTTCTGTTTCCATGTTGTCGGTTTGTAATGGTTCGAAACGATTTTTTATTTCGATTTTCTTGTTTGGATGGTCCGTTTTTGTTCTTTTCAGCGGGTTTTTCGGGGTTGTAAACCCCTCGTTGTCCATTTTTTCTTTGGTTGGTAGACCCTGCACTAACAAATGTTTTAATTTCATTAGTGGAGCCACCGGTGGTGTTGTTGGTAGAGGTGATAGTTGTAGTGTCGATGATGGTATTTTCTGTGTTGACTGTTGAGGCGAAACCGTATTAACGCCTTGCTGTTTGTCTCTTTCTTGAGCTTCACAAACTGCCGTTAATTGCATGAGTAACTCGTTCAATTCTTCTAGGGTGGAGTTTGGATTGTTCATTTTGCTGTGTATGTAGCTTAAAGCCCTTTGTCTGCTTCTTTCTTTTTCATCGTCGCCGCCGTCGCTGTCGCTGTCGGATAGCATGTCGGATAGCATGTCGCAGTTATGTCTGTACTGTACCGAGGTTGCAGCCAGACTGAAAAACTCAATTCAGTTCAAATACACATTTATTTATTTTCGGTGTGCTCCGATATTTCGGGGTCACTGTGCATCGAACATAAGACATACAGCATATATACATGTGAATCGCTCGAGGAGCTATGAACCCCTATGTATGCGCAGATGTCAGACACTGTCGTCCGTTCGCGTACATAGGAGGTATCGCATTGCCTTCGGTATACAGTCGTGTAGCCCGACCGGCAGACAATAAACTCGGCCGCTGAGATTGTATACGCCTGAAAGCTGCTCCGCATCAGTATGCTCACAATATTTGTAAGTAAAAAATACATTGACTGACAATATAATTAAAAGTTAAAAAAAAATAAAACATACTTTACAAAAATATAATAACACATAAAAATAAAGAAAAACATTCATATATAAAGCAAGAAACAATAATATAAAATAAAATAGAAGATGTTAAGTTCTTAACAGATTTAGAGAAATGATAATAGAAACTAGATGGCAATAGGCGGACAATCCTGGCAACAGCTAAAGAAGTATGTGAAACATCAAGAATCTCAAATATATATTCGAAGAAAAGCAGATGGAGTTCAATAGAAATACAATTAAAAGTTAAAGAAAAGAAAAATAAATCGAGAAGATATTTGCAGTCGAAGACAGAAGTAAAACGCACTGACGTAAAACACTTAATAAAAAGAGCTAAGAAACAGACCTGGGCAGAGTTCAGACTTAGAATGAAAGAAAACTACTCAGAAAACCAAAAACTGTTTTATGGCACACTAAAATAATTAAAACAGAAGAAAGCTCCTAGACTAAAAAATGTACTAGACAAAGACGGTAATAACTGCAAAAAATGAAATAACAGAGAGATGGAAGCAATACTTTGAAGTATTAGCAGATCTAAGCAGTAGAAGAAATAGACCCCCAGAGAGTAATGTAGTTGAAAGTGAGCTACAACCAATATCATTAGAAGAAATTACACAGATCATAGGGAAATAAAAATAGGAAAAACCCCAGGACATGATGATCTCACATCTGAAATGATAAAGTACATGGGCGAAAAGGCAAAAGAAGAATTCTACGTAATTCTGAATGATATATTAAAACAAAAAGAGACACCCAAAGATTGGAATAAAAGTGTAATAAAACCATTGTACAAGAAAGGAGATGCACAAATTTAGACAAATTATAGAGGCACCACGTTAACAAGCATACCTAGCAAAGTTTTCATTAGAATAATAGAAAATAGATTAAGGCAGAAGTTAGAGACAACGATGGAAGAATCACAACATGGATTTATAAAGCAAAGATCTGATATTTATAATTAAACAAATAGGAGAAAAGTTATGAAGAAAGGAAAAGGAAATACATATATGTTTTATAGGTTTAAAAAAGGCATTTCACAAAATAAGAAGAAACGACATATGGAGGAGTCTGAGGAGAAAAGGAGTAGAAATTAATATGATAGCAATTATAAAGGGTCTATACAGAAATAATACAAACAAAGTAGGAATGTACAATCTAAAATCTACAGAATTCGAAATGAAAATATGTCTCAAGCAAGGATGTGTGCTAAACCCTTTACTATATTCCGTATTAATAGATGATGCCACAAGAAGATGCAAGGGAAGGGGCAAAGATATAGTATTAGGCAAATGGAGGATGAAATATGTAACACTACAAGAACTCTTATTCGCTGATAATATGATTTCAATGTTTATTTTCCTGAGTTCTTTTTGATAAAAACCTAGGTTTTGTTGTAATTTGTTCCGATTAAGCAATCAACACCATATTGCTTAATCGGAACAAATTACAACAAAACCTAGATTTTTATCAAAAAGAACTCAGGAAAATAAACATTGAAATAAACATCTGTGAAACCATGTAAATGTCCTCAAAGAAAAAACGGCACGCATTTAAAATTGAAGGATAAGAGCAAGA
>OY720683.1:110772840-110909840 GCA_963170755.1 Amphimallon solstitiale | reverse complement strand
TCTCCCTTCTCCCTTCTCCCTTCTCCTTCTCCCTTCTCCCTTCTCCCTTCTCCCTTCTCCCTTCTCCCTTCTCCCTTCTCCCTTCTCCCTTCTCCCTTCTCCCTTCTCCCTTCTCCCTTCTCCCTTCTCCCTTCTCCCTTCTCCTTCTCCCTTCTCCCTTCTCCCTTCTCCCTTCTCCCTTCTCCCTTCTCCTTCTCCCTTCTCCCTTCTCCCTTCTCCCTTCTCCCTTCTCCCTTCTCCCTTCTCCCTTCTCCTTCTCCCTTCTCCCTTCTCCCTTCTCCCTTCTCCCTTCTCCCTTCTCCCTTCTCCCTTCTCCCTTCTCCTTCTCCCTTCTCCCTTCTCCCTTCTCCCTTCTCCCTTCTCCCTTCTCCCTTCTCCCTTCTCCCTTCTCCCTTCTCCCTTCTCCCTTCTCCCTTCTCCCTTCTCCCTTCTCCCTTCTCCCTTCTCCCTTCTCCCTTCTCCCTTCTCCCTTCTCCCTTCTCCCTTCTCCCTTCTCCCTTCTCCCTTCTCCCTTCTCCCTTCTCCCTTCTCCCTTCTCCCTTCTCCCTTCTCCCTTCTCCCTTCTGCCTTCTGCCCTTCTCCCTTCTCCCTTCTCCCTTCTCCCTTCTCCTTCTCCCTTCTCCCTTCTCCCTTCTCCCTTCTCCCTTCTCCCTTCTCCTTCTCCCTTCTCCCTTCTCCCTTCTCCCTTCTCCCTTCTCCCTTCTCCCTTCTCCCTTCTCCCTTCTCCCCTTCTCCCTTCTCCCTTCTCCCTTCTCCCTTCTCCCTTCTCCCTTCTCCCTTCTCCCTTCTCCCTTCTCCCTTCTCCCTTCTCCCTTCTCCCTTCTCCCTTCTTCGCTCTTCGCTCTTCCTTCTTCCTTCTTCCTTCTTCCTTCTTCCTTCTTCCTTCTTCCTTCTTCCTTCTTCCTTCTTCCTTCTTCCTTCTTCCTTCTTCCTTCTTCCTTCTTCCTTCTTCCTTCTTCCTTCTTCCTTCTTCCTTCTTCCTTCTTCCTTCTTCCTTCTTCCTTCTTCCTTCTTCCTTCTTCCTTCTTCCTTCTTCGCTCTTCGCTCTTCGCTCTTCGCTCTTCGCTCTTCGCTCTTCGCTCTTCGCTCTTCGCTCTTCGCTCTTCGCTCTTCGCTCTTCGCTCTTCGCTCTTCGCTCTTCGCTCTTCGCTCTTCGCTCTTCGCTCTTCGCTCTTCGCTCTTCGCTCTTCGCTCTTCGCTCTTCGCTCTTCGCTCTTCGCTCTTCGCTCTTCGCTCTTCGTTCTTCGTTCTTCGTTCTTCGTTCTTCGTTCTTCGTTCTTCGTTCTTCGTTCTTCGTTCTTCGTTCTTCGTTCTTCGTTCTTCGTTCTTCGTTCTTCGTTCTTCGTTCTTCGTTCTTCGTTCTTCGTTCTTCGTTCTTCGTTCTTCGTTCTTCGTTCTTCGTTCTTCGTTCTTCGTTCTTCGTTCTTCGTTCTTCGTTCTTCGTTCTTCGTTCTTCGTTCTTCGTTCTTCGTTCTTCGTTCTTCGTTCTTCGTTCTTCGTTCTTCGTTCTTCGTTCTTCGTTCTTCGTTCTTCGTTCTTCGTTCTTCGTTCTTCGTTCTTCGTTCTTCGTTCTTCGTTCTTCGTTCTTCGTTCTTCGTTCTTCGTTCTTCGTTCTTCGTTCTTCGTTCTTCGTTCTTCGTTCTTCGTTCTTCGTTCTTCGTTCTTCGATCTTCGGTCTTCGTTTTTCGGTCTTTGTTCTTCGTTCTTCGTTTACCTTTCACCGTTTATAGTGGAATCTTGACGTTGATTGTTAAGCGTCTATTGTTTATTGTGTATAGTTTATCGTCTGTGGTTTATCATTTATCGTCTATCGTTACGTTATATGGGTCATAGTTATCTTGATAATTTAGTTATAAAAGAAATAATAATATAGTACTTTACTGGAATTGATATTTGATAACTTTACAATATTATATTTTATTGTAAATAAACAAATAAATATAATATACCTTCTAGCTGAGGTCAAGTATTAGTCGTATTCACCATCATAAATGCCCCTATCTCAGGATCAAAAACTAACGAAATAGCCGTGACCGGTAGCATTACGTTACCCCCTGATGTCCCGCAACAGTTCATAGGAGTTTCCATATAGTAAAGTAGGGAATCGAATGCGGAACTTATTGGTTGACAAGCCAGTATAAAACCATTAGACCAAAACTGCCGGTATATTTTATAGAGTAAAATAATTATATCATACTTATTTAGTTTAGATTGAAATCAATATGTATTTGTTTTCATACACTTCCAAATAGAATAAAAAAGTACTTTATATTCTGTGTCTTTAATTACCAATCAATAAGCAAATTTTTTGCATTATATTAAGGAAAACACAAAAAGGAACATGTGGATAAAGCTATTTCACTATGCACATTGGTAAATGTCTCTGTAAAATAAAACAAACGAATACTCCAACGAATGCCCGTAATAGACACCTGTACCACATTCTTGACGATTATTTGCGCTCCAAAATTTGATACGCGCATAGACAGTCGTGAAGATACGCTCGAGAGCAGACATTTATTGCTTGAGACTTTTTCCTTATTGTGTTTTTTTCTAGAAATTCTAATATTCAAAGCACAAACTAAACATCGAATGGATTGGAATTCAATTGAAATTCCATTGCAGAAAACAGTAACATCTATCGCCGACTTACTGGTAGTCAAAGGGAAAATACTTATTTTCTAGCAAATTAGAAGCAAGATTATTATTATTGTTATTGCTATTATTATAGTTATTTTACTGCAGTTTGTGGTCATGTATTTTTAAAAGTCAAGTAATATATAGGGGAATAGGAAATAGGCTCACTATTTTAAGAAATTGTTTATAAAAATCGCCACGTGGTGCTTCTTTCACGTATTCAGGGTAAGTTATAGGGGAAGCCAGATAGTGACTTTATGAGAAGAGATATTTCAAAGATGTTTTCTTATGATAGCCACTAATTAGGAGCATCTTTCAAATCCATTTTGTATTATACAGAGTGTTCTTTGTTGCTGAATATTGTTATAATGTTTTAAATATAATTGTAATACCTTTGTATTTCTCGTATAATTCATAGTCTCAAAGTAATAGATAGTATAGTTCTAAAATTTAAAGTTTTCGACTTATTACCATTTTTCTGAAAAATTCAATATTTTTATAAAATTATATATCTCGAAAGCGACGTATTAGATACACACCATTTTTAATAATGATGTTCATAATAAAAGGGACTAATACGAGCATATTTTATTTTTCTTCAAGTGCTAAATGCTTTTGTAGAAAACTAGATTAAAATTCCAAGACACTTCTTTGTCTAAAAGTTAATTTTTTACAAGGCGTTCTTATTTTAAAACTGACTATTACTGAACTGTTGTCATTTTTTGATTTTGATAACTTTTTTTTTATTTGTATACTTTATAGTGAACTATGATATTGCCGCAAAAGTGAGAATTGAATGGATGACATTTGCAAGTTACTTCTCAGTTGACAAGCAAAAGTATGTTATGAATTTTTTTATGATATATGATTTTTCTGTGTATTGAGAAAATGACAAAAAAATGTAATATATACCAGAATATATTTCATAAAATAATTAGAACATGGCATAATGAACACATTTTATAACGAAACAAATTAATTAGTGGATTTTAGTAGGTGTAGAAACACGAACAGCTTTACGTGAATAGATGAGTAATAAGTGGAACAAAAATTATAAAATAACAATAAATAGGATTTTGAGCTAATGGGTTAAATAGGTAAAAATTATTTCAACAAGTGTTCAAATCAATATTCATTCACTTTTAAACACTTTTAAACGCGCTTCCGAAATGACAGATCGACATAACAAGGAATTTCTTATAAGCGTCTCCGTTAATACTACTTTCAAAGAAATGCAGGCCTCTCATTCATTCACAAAGAATTCCTCTCCATACACCTATTCTCATCTATTTATTAGTGGAGTAAGGGTTTTCGATTGAATAATAATGAAAATTACTTTTCTATTCCGATACTATGGAAACCAGCTTTATACGTAAATAACACATTATCAATAAAAATTCCTTGAGCATTAAGGTTTAGTTATTCCCCATTGGAAGAAGATTCTTCTAGCTTTAAAATGATGGGTGCGTAAGTCAGTAGATTAATGTATTCATTACGGATGACATGTATTTTAGCTAATATCCAGCAAACGACTTATTTCACGGGTACTGACGTGCGAATTCTCTATTGCTGCCATAAAAATTCGTAATTAATTTTTATCATTTATCACATATTTAGTTTTCCGTAGTTTTGAATAAGCAACACTACCAGTAGTAATAAAAGTACTCATGACTCTTCTAAAGGCTGAAAGTTCTCGGGCGTCTCCTGCTGGCAAACTGTTTGGGATAATAAATCATTTCTTCAGTGCAAAAATACAGTATTCAAATAAAAAGCATAAAGTGCGCAAAATTATATCAAAAAATAACTCAGTAAAGATCACTTTTCAAGTAATAATGTTTTTGGCACGAAATTTAATACGCAACGAACTGATATACATCGTGTTCCATTTGAAAAAAATACCTTTAGACAAAAATATGTATGTCATGCAATTTTCTGTACATGCAGTTAGTAATTGAAAAAAATTAAATAATCTTCTATTAGGACCTTTTAATGCGAACAACATTACCAAAAATTGTGTCCATCTAATACATAGTTCTCGAGAAATATAATTTTATAGAAATATTGAATTTTTCAGAAAACTGGTAAAAAGTCGAAAACTTAAATATAAAAATATAATAATATACAGGATATTCCATTTAGAAAACTATTACTATAGTCATCAAGTTATGGAAGACAAAATAAGTTTAGAAGGTACTCTTAATGAGTGGCTATTACGGGGGGAAACGGCTTTGAAATATCTTTTCTCATAAAGCCGCAATCTGCCTTGCCCAGACGCCTCACCCTGTATATCGGCAAAAGCGATTTCTTTTATTCAAAATGTCCTACAATTAAATATCGTCAGTAATTAATTGTAAGGTACAAGTTCGAAGGTTTATTCAGAAAAAAATCCCACATCCGTTATTATGTAGATAATCCATCAAACCCTGAATTATTAAAATCAACCTGATGGAAATCTTGATCTATTCAAATTTTAAGTTGAATATCATCGGGATTGTCATAGAGACCTTCAAACAGCAAGTTCTTTATTTCTATAACTTAAACCCAAAGTGCCGGTTCAGTTACATTGATGATATCTTTGTTATTTGACAACATGGACGTAATTCCCCAAATTTTCTTGAATTGGTCTACGCACAAGAAAATTACAACAATTTTGCAGCTCACTTTTATTCGAAATGTCTCTTAGTTCTCTCCTTCAAGAGCTGATTAAGACTAGAATAATACGATATTTATAAAGAAGATCTTAAAATGTGTAAGTAAATATTCAGAATGATCGTACAGTATACGTGAAAATTATCATAATATGAATCAGGGATTGAAGATCTCACATGTTCGTTAATTTATAAAATATAAATGTTACCTTAATTGATGTTATAGATACTTCTTGGTAAAACATTTTAATAAATTAATTTAATTGTCGAGAATAATACACTTGGCTATATTTCACACAGTTTTATTAGAATTATCTAACATATGTTTCATAAAACATATGTGAGATAATTCTAATAAAACTGTGTGAAATATAGCCAAGTATTATTCTCGACAATTAAATTAATATAAATATTATGTGACTAATTAGAATAAAATAGAAAACGTCAGCTTTATATTGGCGTATATACAATTAACAACGATTTATCCCGACACCGGAAAATATTATACGGTCTATCGGGATGGATATAACATAAAAATGTTCTTAAGAATTGGAAAACTAATGTTGTGCTAAATTAGTTCTGTTTAGATAAGGTGTAAGACAGATATTTTAACAGAAACTTAACAAGGTTTTTATTTAGAAATATGTGTAATTTTCTTTCTCTTTAATATTATAGGTAATCCTTTTTTCGAATATTTTGGTTGTAATATTTAAACTTTAACAATATTACTTAGTGTTGTTTTGCATTTTCCAACAAAATTTATTCATGTTCTTTACACTATTTGTTGTGCTCGCACAATTTACTTTGACAAAGTGATATAAAAATTGAGAAATTTAGCTTCATTGTTTTCACACCTCACTCTAAAATTGCAAGGAGAAAAAAATGAGGTGTGCGCGCCAAACGACTTTCTGCGTTTCAAAATGTATATAAAAGTTGTGTAGAATTGTTACTTCCGGTCCGACTTTTGAAATTTTTTTTATTCAAAAATTATCCTAACTAAAACTCAAAGTACTCTTTATTCTCTTAATAAACATCTATAAAATACATAATATGAGAAATTTTGCAAAGAAATTCTATTCGACAAGAGTAAAAGTTACTTCTGGTCCAATTTTGATTATTTTTTTTAATAAAAATTATTCTAAATACAACTCTGAATACGTTTGTGTTCTTAATAAATCTGTAAACTTGCAAGATATTTGCAAAAAACTACTATTTGATGAGAGTAAAAGTATTACTTCCGACCCAAATTTTACAATATCTTTTATACATTTTTTTACAAATCTAGCTCTGAACACTTTTGTACTCTATCTAAATTGCATAATTTGCGAGATATTTGCAAAAACTGCTATTCGGTAAACGTGTCACTTCCGGTTTGAATTGAAAATCGAAAATTTACTTCTTAACACTTGAATTCTATAGAAGTTTGTCTAAACTTAGTAGTTGACGAGATATTCGTGAATTTTTCTTTTTTTTTACCGAAGTTTACTACTACTTCCGGTCGACCGCTTTTATTTAAAATTTAATTAGATCTCAAGAGAAAGATTATTCTCGTAAATATAAAGTTTGGTAGTGATAGCTGTAGCCGTTTGTCCACCATCTTGTTCATACAAAGCGAGGGAGAGATGTTTGCCAAAACCATTTTTTCGAAGGGTACTTCAAAACGTGGACATCTGCAAAAATCTCGAGGTCAAAAATTTTCCTTAGCACAATAGGTACATCCTGATACTGCATAGAGAAGAGTAAAAATAATTTAACCTCAACGATAGGAATTACCTCTCAAGGAAGCAAGAAGTATACGTGCAAGAATCATCATATGTAAATTTTTGTTTTTGATAGTGTCTTCTTGGAATTTCCACCAATCATAACCCTTTCCATTATACTCTCCTAACTAATTAGTTTTGCTTTGTTACATTAATTAAAATTTAACTACCGATTAGAATTTCTAATTTTTATTTATAAATCTTATAATTGCCTTTAGTAATGTATTCAATCGATTTTATGCTTTAATTATGTTGAACTAATATTACAAAGTTTTTGTTAATGAAATTATTTTACGATATTAAATTCAAGTAAATTCCATTCAGTCAGATACAAAATACTGTCACAAGCGAAATCTATAGCCAGTACAAAAATTTCAGAAATGCTTTTACTTTTAAATTCTTTTTAAATAAATATATTTTGTCGCATTGAGCATAGTTGAACACGCTTTTATTTACAAAAACGAATAGACCTAAGCTTTCTATTTTCTCTGAATCATAATAAACATTATTACGAGTTATTACTTTAAAAATATTTCTTGCCATGAAGTGTATTACACATAGCATAACTGAAGCTAATCAAAAACTTATATGTATTTCTTTTTAAAACAAACAATTTTCATTAACTTTTTACAACTTTTGAAGTAACAAGTCTGTTAAATCAGGAATTATGCATAGTTTGAAAATATCGCAGTTACAGCGTATCAAAAGTTTTCAAACACCAAACTCACCTTTATAATTTTAGTTGAAAAAGCAAAACAGTCCGTACAAGTATTGAAATTTACTTTATTGAAAAATAAGTATGTATGTCAAAAACATAGTATAAATTACTATTTACAAGCATGCGTGGAATATAAAAGACATAAATAGTATTAGTTTATTGCTACGTACAGTACCTACCATTTATTACTTAAAATATATAAAACATAAAAACAAATTCATTTACAGTAAAGAATGATAAACAAACCTAATAAATGTTCAAAAGTATCGCCTTTTGCTTCTCTATACATACATATTATGTATTTGAAGTCGAGCTTTAAATGGCGTACAAACATTTGCTACTATTTCTCAAATAATAATAGAAACTGTATATGTTTGAATATTATTTATGCCAATAAATAATTTCAATTCTTTTCGCCCCAAATATACGAGGGTGGGTTCGTGACTTTTTGAATTTCCCGCCTCTTAACTGAAAGGGCAACAGTGATCCTGTCAAGAGACATGTGTCAGTTGACTCCTGTCAAAATTTGAACAAGCTGCGTCATTTAGTTTGTGTTTGACAGCCATTGATAGCAGACTAGCGCGTGATTTGAGGAGAACATGAAAAAAATGTGAATTTCGTGTGCTCATTAAGAATTATTTTTTGCGGAAAAAAACTATCACTCAACCAAGGCTAAGCATGATAAATACTATGGGAACTCTGCACCAACAATTTCAATGGTAAAAAAGTGGTTTACTGAATTTTGTTGTGGCCGTACAAGCACGGAAGATGCCGAACGTTCTGGACGCCCAGCTGAGGTCTCTATACCCGAAATAATTAAAAAAAATTAGGAAATGGTGTTGGCCGATCGGAGATTGAAAGTGCGAGAGATTGTGGAAGCTATAGGAATATCATATGGCTCAGTGGTTTCAATTTTGAACGATCACTTGGGTATGAGAAAGCTTTCCGCAAGATGCGTACCACGTTTGCTCACAATCGACCACAAAGGCAATCGTGTGACAACTTCGCAGGAGTGTTTGGCGTTGTTTAACCGCAATATGGACGAGGTTTTGCACCGTATCGTAACCGTGGACGAAATGTGGATCCACCACAACACACAAGAGACAAAACAGCAGTCAAAACAGTGGGTTTCTCGGGGTGAATCGGCGCCAAAGAAGGCCAAGGTGGATTTGTCAGCCAATAAAGTCATGGCGACCGGTTTTTGGGATGCGCGCGGTATAATGCTCACTGACTACCTTCAAAAGGGTAAAACAATCAATGGCGAATATTATGCCAAATTATTGAGTCGATTTAATGAGGATTTGAAAAAAAAACGACCGCATTTGGCCAAGAAAAAAGTTCTTGTCCACCAGGACAATGCAAGGGTGCACACCTGTGCAGTTTCCATGGCAAAAATCAATGAATTATGCTACGAATTGCTTCCTCATCCGCCCTATTCTCCGGATTTAGCCCCGAGTGACTATTTCTTGCTTCCAAACCTGAAGAAGTGGCTCGGCGGAAAGAGATTTGGCTCCAACGATGAAATAATCTCACAAACACATGCCTATTTTGATGAACTCGACAAATCTTATTTTTTGAAAGGGACAAAAAAAATGGAGAAGCGTTGTACAAAGTGTATAGAGCTCAAAGGAAAAATAAAATCATTATTTATCCAAAAACCTGTGTTTCATTCAAAAAGTCACGGACATATTGACCCTCCCTCGTAGTTCATTTTTATTAATTTAAAATTAAAATACTATATTTTTGCCGTAAGTAAATGCAGCAAATGAAATGGCGACTTTCTCTTCCAATTAAAGTTATAAATATATAAAACGTTTTATCAATTTTTTGACAAACAGCTTTTGCAATATGTTCACTCTACTACCAATTCTTTCAAAATTGTCGCTTAATAGATTTTAAAATTTTGATGAAATTTGCGTATTTGTAGGCAACTAATTTTCGACTACTTTAAGGTATGTTAATGCAAATCATGGGAACTCATAATTTTATATTAATAAGTCGTAATCGGGTTTATTTTGATATAACATTCAATAATTTTTGCAATATCGCCAACAAACGCTAGAAAGTAGTTACTTTTAGCAAATTTTTAGTGACATTTAGTTTTTTAGCGTATGGTATGAAATTCAGCAATCCTCAACCTGTGGGGCGCTCCCACCTGTGAAAGCCCCCCATATAGTTTTACTATATGGGGGGCTTTCAAAACAAGATTAATAATTATTAGTGACTCAATTGGGCTTGTCTTGCAAAACAACATTTTTCGACACAATGTTTAATATTAGAAAGTGACACTATAAGCTTTTTTCTATTTTTAGCTGAGGTATATATTTTGTCTTGAAAACAGTCACCGTAGAAAATCCGACTTTGCAAAAGTAGGATGTGAAAATGTTCATAGTACGATTTGCTCTTGTTTTCAGTGCAGAAACTAATCATCCAGCCCTGCTCAAAATTTCAAAGAGTGATTTATTACTAAATTGTCTTTTTATTTCGACACTTGCCGTGAGGTCTTTAAAGATTTCTTCTTCGGCAGTTGAGAGACCTTCGGAAGTATTTTGAAATGGGTCCCTAACGCCCGCCGCACATGCTCGCACTCGCACTCGTTCACGATGCTGCGCTGATGTGGCACTGACACAGGTTGACACGTGTGCATCCGCATTTGCTCACACTAGTCGTACATTAGTGCGAACCAAGCCAGATGGACGCTATAGATTTAAATTCGTAATCCGACAATGATAACGAATTTTTATATAGATTATCATTAATAAAGAAAGTATGTGGTAAGAAAAACTGGAAGAGCTCTTATATGTCCAAACGAAAAACACATGGAGAGTTCGCTTTAACTTCTGAGTTTTCAAACGAAAAATTCAAAAATTACTTTAGGCTATCTAGGGACGAGTTTGAAGAAGTACATGCGTTAATTGCTTCACATTTAGAGGATCAAGGGTGTGGTGGCCATGAAAGAATAAGTTCTAAAGAAAAACTCGCTGTTTTCTTAAGGTAAGTTTATTTAAAGATAATAAGTAATTTTTGGAACATTAATTGAAAGGTTCTGTAGAGTACCCAAATATACTATCAGAACCTTCTTTAAAATTCAATTCTTGATTTTGCTGAGTAATTATTGTTTGTGATGTCTGTGTGTTTGCTGGAAAAGAGTCCCTTGACTGTTGTTGTTCTTGTACAGGCGAAGGAGTATATGACGAATAATATGATCCTGCATCACTAATCTGGGTATTGCTAGAATGTGGACGAGGTGAATGCTGCATTAAGTTATTAGATTCTTCTTGTGACACCGATGAAAATAGGTTTGTTTTAATAGTGTGTTGAGATAGTGGCGGCAAACGTTTTGTAGTTTCGTACATACTCATAAAAAAATGAAAAAGTGGATCATTTTTAACATTATTTACGGTAAAATCGTTTGTTGTGTTAGTCATTAAACGGCCTCTTGCTGGCTCTCTATTAGCTACTCTTTGTTGATGTTCCTCAATCGATCTATTTAGTAAGTCATTTAAAGTGTTGCCTTTGTGTCGCCTTCTTTTGTGTGCTTGATGAGTTGAGATATCAGTGGTTGATGGTTCAGATAATTGAGTACTTTCTTCATTACCGGTTCGGGATTCTTCATTATCCATTCGATTTTCTAAAATGTCGTTTTCTGTTGTAACTGAATGAGCTTGAGATTCGTCGTCATGTTGTATTTCTTCACATATATTAGTGGTGGTTGATCTGTTTGCCATGTGCGGGATTAAAAACGCCATATTTTCTTGAAAACGCCATGTTTTTATGTTAACAGCCCCTGATCCACTTTTTGGTTTTAAATTTTTTTGACGACGAAGTGCATCTCTGTGGTTGTTTCTTATTTTTTCCCAAGCTTTTTTGGCTTCATTTCCTGCAATTAAATCAGTCGTCATCAATAATCACGACTACTTACAATGTAAACAAAATTTCTGTTTCAGATTTATTGCGAGCGGGAACTCATATCGGAGCATTGCTTATAGCTACAGAATGGGAGAAAGAACTGTTTCAAATAAAATGCTGTTGATTTCCAAAATATTTGGCAAATGCCTAATACTGTAGGAGCTATCGACGGAAAACATGTCACAATTAAAAAGCCTATAAATAGTGGATCCTCTTTTTTTAACTATAAGCAACATCACTCTGTTGTGTTGATGGCGGTAGTAGACGCAAATTATAAATTTGTGATTATTGATGTCGGTTCTAAAGGGAGACTTCCAGATGGAAGTATATTTGATAACAGCATTTTAAAGAGAAAAATTATAAATAAACAGCTGCATCTTCCTGAACCCAATGGTCTTCCTGGAAGAGCAGACATAGTTGCGCCTTATGTTTTTGTTGGTGACGCGGCATTTCCTTTAATGGAGAATCTCATGAGACCTTATCCTCAGAAACAAGTAATAAATAACTACAGGAACAAAGTTTTTAACTACAGACTCTCAAGAGCACGACAAACGGTAGAATGTGCATTCGGCATATTGAGTTCCCGTTTTAGAATATTCTTGCGACCCTTTGAAATGAAAGTAGAAACGGCAGATAAAATTGTTATGGCAAGTACTGTTTTACACAATTATCTACGCACAAAAACTTTAGCTCAAAGTGTAGAAGGGGATCTGGAGTTTTTACCTAATATTCAACAACTAGTGCCTTTGCGTCGATCACGAGGACGCATTTCGAAAAGAGCATTTGAAATAAGAGACCAATTCACGGATTATTTTAACTCAATAGAAGGACGGGTAAACTGGCAAAAACACGGCGTTCAACAAGGCGCGTATTGAGAATGCCGAATTTTGTACATTGCCGGTAACATGTATGTATGTATGTATCCTACATTAAATAAATTTAAGAATCATGCTTTTACAACATTTTTATTTTTTACACCTACCTACATTATTAACCTATATCTAACACAACAAATACCTACAAAATACTACTTACCATCCTTAAGATTTAGTACCTCAGCGATTCGTTTCCAAATAGAATCTTTTAATTTAATTTTCATATAATCTGTATGTTTTACGTCGTATAAACATTTTTCGCTTCGTACAGCTTCAATTAATTCTTCCTCCATGTTTACAAACACTCGGACCACTGCCACTCGAAAAACGTGTCTCAGCTACCTTGGGCCACTCGCACGACGCTCTCGCCCACGCTCATGTACGTGTTTGCGCCGACACGTGACAGCAAATGCGGAGTTCGCTACTACATCATAGGTTTTAAACGCTACCACTCGCACGCGCCTCGTGATGACCAGTGCGGGTGCGAGCATGTGCGGCGGGCGTAACACACTCGTAACTTGGTATCAAGTTAGTCAGCAGAAGTTTTGACACATTCATCCATATTTGCAAACATTTCTATGTTTTTTGCTTACATTTATTCTCCACAATTCCAGTTTTCTACAAAAAGCATTATCTTTATCACTGGTATCCGACATATTTTTGTTTGCTCCTTGGAGTTGAAGATTCAAGGTATTTAATTTCTGTTGAGCAAGTAGCTCAATTACATCACAAATATATCATCTCGAAACTTCTCGGGTTCCGGTCGATTTTCCTCTCCTAGAAAAATGGGATTTCATTTCTTAATTCATAAACACGTTGTAAAAATTTCCTATTTGATAAACATCTTGCCTCGCAATAAAATAGTAACGCTGAATGTACTGCACCCATTTTTTTACAAAATGCAAAAAAGATTCTTGATTTTAGGGGTCTCATTTTTATATAATTTACTACTGTTACCACCGTCGTTAGCACAATTTTCAGACCAGGACTCATTTCTTTGGAAGCCAGAGCTGTGTCAGATACACTGTGGAGATTTTTGTTTCACAAGTGCTTGTACACTTTGGAATCTTCCTGATATTGTACGAACACTATCGGTGCATATTCCTACTCAATTTTTCCACTCTATATTTGCGTTGTTTAGAAAATCATTTAAGATAGCAACCAATGCAAGTGCTGTTGCTTTGTTATTAAATGAGCATCTTTATTGCTATGCATTTATTTGTTTTGAATATTGATAAGTAGAATTGATAGGATAATTGACGAGAAAATTCGAAAATTTTGTATGAAATTGTGATTGAAAATTCGGTCGCAAATACTAAAAGGTTGAGAACCCCCGATATAATTATATAAAAATGTCGAATAATTAATTATTAATCATAATTAAACAATATAGAAATTAAAACACGTATTATCTTTATCAATTAATTAAAAACATTATCAAAGAACAAGAAATTTTTTTTACTTGTTGCTGAGAATTCTCCCCGTAGAATCTAATTAATTACAATAATTCAAAATTGTATACGTTGGAAATTAGTTGTAGTATTAACTGTAATAAACCATCGATTTCTTTTATGAAGAAATATAGAAATAGTATTTGTGAATTTAGTTTTTAGATAGTTAAGATATGAAGTTTATATAAAGCGATTGAAGCAGCAGAGTTACCTCAGTGTAACATTTTCACAGACTTACTACATATTCCTAGAATAATAATAAGGTACAATTTAACAGATAAACCAGAATCTATTTAAATTGAATCGGTTCTTAAATTTCAAACTAAACCATCTTTACAAACAGTATTCTTGAAAATAAATGAATCAGTACTACTTCGCATTAGTAAAAAATACTTCAAATAGAAAGAAAATTTTCTTTGGGGATATGGAACTAATGTTTTTGTACAAAACGATCTCAACGCCAGTTAAATAAGAATTCCGGGTATTTTGGAAGTGAGGCTGTTGTACATTTTTAAAAACTGCTTTGGAAATGTTTACGACTACAAGGTTTAACGTGATCCCGGAGACATACGTACAGTAGTCAAAACCGGGGTATAATAAAACAATTAAAATCTCTGACTATACAAGCGATGTTATATTTGCCGATTTTCTATGGCTTCTACTTATAAAGTCAAATACAAAGGCAATAAAACTGCCTTCTGTATAATGATTTTATGCAGCCCTAAATCTTTGTAAATATAGGTATTTATGACGATATTGACGAAATTATGACCAAGTAGTAAAATAATTACTTCACAGAAGCACGTTATAAAATTTTAGAATAGATTTATAGCAGAACAAATTCTAAAAGACTTGGTACTCACTTTCAACTTTCAATTCGTCGTTTGTGATAATAAATTATTTGCGTTTAGACGTTACGCTTAATTTAATAATGTCTGTTTGTGTTTGACGTAGCGCGGTAGCATTGTACTTAGATTATTATGCTATTAGTGTTTTATATGTCGTTTCTGATGCTATAAAAGTTTATTTAATATAGTTTACAAGGCTTACGCAATACATTCTCGGAATTCATAAGTAAAGAATTTCCTTCGAGAAAATTACATCCATCTGGCTACGTTAAATAAATCAAAACTAATCATGATACAAATAAACAATTACATTATTAGACAAAAACGACATAAGCGATTCTAACTAAGCTAAAAATTTGTTTTGTGTTCATATACAGTCTGTCTCAGATAGCATTTCCAGCATGAATATACCATACCGATTATTATTAGAGATAGGCGTTTGATTATATTATATTCAAAATACAAGTTTCATAAAACATGATTTTTGAGCACGAGGTCAAGAGGCGGACTCTCTTAAAAGCGCGTTTAGAAACAACTGTAGTTTCTACAAAAGTTGTTATTTATTGTAAAAAAATACATGATGTAGACGAGAACTGAAATTAAACGACTGTTGTTTCGACAACACAATTCTGGTAATTTTGCTCGATAAAAAAAATAATGAACAAGGCACTGCAATTTTCGAAAGACAACTATTGCTTGCAATATAGCAAATATTGTAGTTTTAAAAAAAGATGAGTACAGTGGTTTCATAAGTAATAAAATGATAGGTAGTTGTTTAACTTTTTCATAAATTTAAATATTTAATTAGTAAATAAATAATTACGGAAATTGCTTATTATGCTATTTACTGCGCAGAAGCGATGCGATATTAATCTCCCTTCCTAACCGAATCAGTGTTGCGATATCTAGGAAAATTTTCCTAGATCTAGGGAATTTTATGTTCATTTAGGGAAAAAGGGAATTTTAATAGAAATCTAGGGAAATCTCCGTTTTTATTTTAAAATTATTAATCACCGGAAAATTTATTACAACCGTGTGTATTTAAGCTACGAGGGACACTATTTATGTATTGAGAATAGAAAGAATAAACAAATGAATTTGATGAAAAATACCTTTATTGCTTTTCAAAATAATCGCCTTTTAGATCTATACACTTTTGCATGCGATTGAACCACCCTTCAAAGCACTTTGTCCAGTCAGAAAATGGTAGCTCTAAAACATGCGTTTTGAAGGCCTTAACGCTTCTTCGGGCGATGAAAATCGTTGTCCGCGCAGTTTATCTTTAATTACTGGAAACAAGAATAAGTCATTGGGTGCCAAGTCGGGGCTGCAAGGCGGATGACCCATCAATTCGATCCTTTGCGTGTCCAAATACTCGTTTGTTGCATGTGATGTGTGTGAGCTCCCATTGTCATGATGCAAATGATTCGTCGTTTTGGGTTGGTTTCTCTCAATTTACCGAAAACTTCAGGCAAACAAATGGTCGTATACCACGCTGAATTAACGGTCTTTTGATTTTCGAGAGCCACAGTTTCCACAGGACCAGTTTTCGTGAAGAAAAACGCCACCATTTGCTTCCTAACGCTGCGAGAACGAACAACTTTTGTTGGCTTTGCTTCACATTGAAACACCCAAACTGCCGACTGGCCTTTCTGGCTCATAAGAATAAATCCACGACTCGTCACCTGTGACGATGTTGTATACCGCTTTGGATGCACCACAGTTGTATTTTGAAATCATTTTACGGCACCAATCGACACGAGCATTTTTTTGAGCATCTTTCAACAAATGTGGAATCCAACGCGCACACAGCTTCCGAACACACAAATGTTCGTGCAAAATCTTATGTACGCTGGTCATACTAATACTTAAATATCTCTCGATTTCTTGATATCTCACATGACGATCTTCTTCAATTAGTTTTCGCACAGCATCGATATTTTCCGGCACAACGACCGATTTTGGACGACCTTCATTAACTTCGTCCGTGAGCGAACTACGTCCACGTCTGAATTCAATGTACCAGCGATATACAGTGGGTGTGGATGGCGCTTCATCACCAAAAGTTGAATCCAGTTGATTGATGCATTGTTCTTAAGTTAGACCACGTCGAAAGTCATAATAAATCATAGCTCGAAAATTTTCGCGAGTTAATTCCATATTTTGGCTGAGATGAAATTTTAAACACTGCAAAAAACACAAATATTGCTCGCACGTCAAAACTTTCTGACTACCTATAACGTCAAAAATGTCAAACTTTACGATGACAATTTTAAATTTTACCTGGCAATACCAGTGTTGCCAATTCTCAATACATAAATAGTGTCCCTCGTATATACCTAATTGTCACAATTCATTTTAAAACGTTTTAATCTTAAACCACTTGATTTTGTTAAGAGTAGTATGCCATCTTATTGTAAGTAGAAAATTTAAGGGTTAACAGCATCTGCACACATTCCGAATCGGTGCTCTATCGCTTTTTGAAAATCCATCAAATAACTACACTATAATAAAATAAGGTAAATCCCTTGGAAAAGGTTCCTACTCTGATGTTAAAACAGCTTTTTTATATTATTTTTGAAATCAAGCTTTTGTGGAGTGAATCGTTCAGAACGTATAATGTGTATATGTAGGACGTAAATATTTGAATTTTGTAATTCATTAATAAGTTTAGATTTATCGGTTCGTTTAATAAGTTGCACCTTTCTAATTACAGCTTAATTATATCTACTTATTAAGCATATATAGATACAAAATTACTTTTTTGTATTGCCGAGGTTTAGCGTATCTGATTCTTACTTTCAGTTTTCGACTGTTGCTTATTTATTAAGGATTTTTTACATTCTTATACGTAGTATAAGGAAGTATTGTGATGATGAAAATTTTCGACCTCGAGATTTTTGCAGATGTCCACGTTTTGAGGTCCCCTGATACCAAAAAAGTGTTTTTTAAAAAATGTCTGTGTGTCTGTCTGTGTGTGTGTCTGTCTGTCTGTGTGTGTGACCACGATAGCGGTCAAACCGTTGTAGATATCAATTCCAAATTTTGTATTTACGTGTGTAATCTGCCTCTTGAGAACTGATTAGATTTTGAGCAAAATCGGCCGACCGGAAGTAGTAGTTTACTTCAGTGAAAAAATCGAAATTTGCAAATATTTCGTCAATTACTAAGTTTAAACAAATTTATAAAGAATTCATATGTACTTAGAATTAAGTTTGAAACAAATTGTCTTAAAAAAGTTTTTCGAAATTCCTACCAGAAGTAGGCCTTTTACTCTTACCGAAAATCAGTTTTTTGCGAATATCTCGCAAGTCATGCTTTTAAGACAAGTACGTTACGAGTATAAAAGTATTTAAAACATAATTTTCAATATCTTTTATATAGAAAAAATTTCAAAATTCAGACCGGACGTACCACTTTACTTCAGTGAAAAAATCGAAATTTGCAAGTATTTCGTCAATTACTAAGTTTAAGCAAATTTATAAAGAATGCATATGTACTTAGAATTAATTTTTAAACAAATTGTCTTAAAAAAGTTTTTCGAAATTCCTACCGGAAGTAGGTCTTTTACTCTTACCGAAAATCAGTTTCTTGCGAATATCTCGCAAGTCATGCTTTTAAGACAAGTACGTTACGAGTATAAAAGTATTTAAAACATAATTTTCAATATCTTTTATATAAAAAAAATTTCAAAATTCAGACCGGAAGTACCACTTTTACTCCCATCGAATAGCGATTTTTTGCAAATATGTCGTAAGTTATGCATTCTATATATATTTATCAAGAGTACAAAAGTATTTAGAGTTGGATATGGAATATTTTTTGTATAAATGAAATTTCAAAATTCGGACCGGAAGTAACACTTTCATACGTATGAGAAAGTCGTGTGGTGGCCACACCTCATTTTTTTGAATGTAAAATAGATGACGAGATTTGAAATAAATTTTGTAATCGTTCAATACTAAAAAAATATCATCTATATTTTGTTTTTTGCTCAATATATTAGGTGTCTTTGAAACGAAGGTGGAAAATATCAAAAATTGACTACTATATAATTCAATAAATACAAATCTAAAATATAGTGCACGCAAGTTCATGCAGAACAGAGCAAACATAACCGATAATTCGATCCTTTCAGTTTCTGTATTTTTATTTTTCAGTTAATAATTAATGTTTCTGCATAAAAAAAATGGATTAGGAGAATCGAATTAAGTTTTCTAATAGTTTAATACTAAAGAATACCAACTTCAATTTATATATTTTTAAAATTATGCACTTCAAGGCAGTTCAAGGTAATTTAGGGAAATCTAGGGAAATAAAAAAATCATCTCGCAACCCTGAACCGAATATCAGTTGAGCTCTAACGTTCGAGATGGTAGCCACCTTTCTCGCTACGTCTTGTCACGCGTACATTTCGCTATTATCTTTGTACTTTGCAATGGGAAATAGTGAATAAGCAGAAGAAAACTGTATTCTCGGTATCAGAATGAAAAACAATATAACTAAATTTTAAGTAACCTTTATTTTTATTTTCTTATTCTCCCTTAACCTCAATACATTTATTACATCTTCGATTGAACTTTTCAATAACCTACTTGCAAGATATTCGAAAAAAGTGCTACTCGCTAATAATAAAAGTGTTACTTTCGGTCCGAATTTTGACATTTCAGGTATACAAAAAATATTGCAAATCCAACTCTGAATAACTTTGGTACTGTTAATAAATATATATAGAATGCATAACTTACATTATATTTGCAAAAAATCGTTATTCGATAGGAATAAAAGTGTTACTTCCAATCCGAATTTTGAAATTTTTTTTTTATACAAAAGATATTGAAACTTACGTTTTAAATACTGCAGACCTACTTCCGGTAGAAATTTCGAAAAACTTTTTTAATAAAATTCTTCTCAAATTTGTTTTGAGTACATATGAATCTTTATAAATTAGTTTAAACTTTCCGGTCTGTCGATTTTTCAAGAGGTAGATTATATTTGTAAATACAAAATTTGGAATTGATATCTATAACGGTTTGACCGCTATCGTGGTCAGAGAGAGAGAGAGAGAGAGAGAGAGAGAGTGATATTTTTTAAAAACTGCTTTTTGTAATCAGGGAACTTCAAAACGTGGACATCTGCAAAAATCTCGAGGTCGAAAATTTTCATCATCACAATATTTCCTTATACCACGTATAAGATAGTAAAAGCGTTGTTGTTTCACAAATAGACAAAACAATCAGACTAACAAGTTCTAAGCATTGACCAAAAATTCTACAGCAAATGAAAGACAATTATCCTTTAAACTTTATAAATTCCATTACTAAAAATAGAATAAATTAAATTAATAGATAATAGTCATTCAAAATCACCAGATATACAAAAATATGTAGCCATTCCTTATGTAAAAAGTTATCAGAAAAAATTAATAAAGTATTACGCCCATATAATATGAAAGTTACGCATAAAAATCAAAATAATTTAAAATTTTTGTTCAGTAATAGTAAAGATAAGGATCCTTTTCTTACACAAACACATGTGGTATACAAAATTCCATGTGGAGATTGTAGTGGCGTATACTCGTATAGGTGAAACCATGCCATACTTATCAGGTAGACTAAATGGTCACAAATTGCAAAAAACATTATCGCTTTAAAAAAACATATCAACAATAGAAAACAAGTTTAAAATTGATTAAACTAAAATTTTATGTGAAGAACATAATAACAAAACTAAGAACTTTCTGGAACATATACAAATAAAGAAGCATAATGATGCAATAAATGACCGAACCGAAATTCAAAATTTCGCAATAGCATATCATACCTATTATAATTTAATAAGATGTATTGAATCTTCTGCTATATTTACATATTTCTAGGTTGTCTAGGATACACGAATGTTATTTTTTCTGTACCATATATATTTACCGCCAATATATTTGTCAAAAAAATATTTATCAGATATATGTTACAGTTTTATTAATAGTTATTAATATTTTAATGTTCTAATTAGTTAGTTTATGTTACATAATTGACAAAGATAATATCTATATTATCGAAACGTTTTAATTTTTTATTTTGTTTAAGTTCATTTTACAGCCGCTAAAGCAAGAAAGAAAACTGCATATATAGATATGGATATATATGATATGTATGTTTAGGCAATTTTCTAAAGCAATTGAATACAATTACCATTTAATGTATTGTAGCGAAACGAGTTTACATTAAAAAAAAAAGAAGCAGACCTCTGGGCGACGTATAAAAACGGACAACAAAGACGTGCTCATAAAGTCGTAAATCATGCACGCCGCACGACGTAGCTAGGCGACGGAAAGTCTGCAGATTCTTCTAGTATACTCCGAGCGTATCGAGAGTTCGCTAGCACCTCTCCAGAAGTTTTATCTACAAATATAAAGGCAGTTGAACCGATGGATGAGTAATTCCGGAATAAGAAGTAATTCATTCAATATTCTCGTACGGAACAGTAAAGATAAATATAAGAAATAAATAAATAGTTCCTTGAGTGGTAGTCGAAGAGTAGACATAAATATTAGTAATAGAAATAAATACCTGTGTTAATTTAAATCGTAGTAGTTTAAGTGTGATACATTAGTTTTGTATTTTTATAGTGTAATTCATTTTAATTGTGAATATATAAACTGTTTTAAATAAATAAATTGCACGAGATGTTTATTGCGAACCCGAAAACGTTACACTATACTACATGTATTAATTTGAAATTATCTGTAAGATCCCAAATGAGAAAACAGCTCTCCTTTGGTGATACATACTGGTTTTTTATGGGTTTTCAAATATGAACGTTGTCACAATAAAATATTTTGGGATCGTCAAATACTATCGGTGGTTAACTTCTACAATATTGATTTATAACTAACTAAAATATTATGTTAAGTTAACAAAACAAAATTAATAAGATAAACCAAAAGGAGCTTTGCAGATCCACGTTGCCCATTTTATATTTATAAACCCGCATAAGTCATTTTGATTTAAAATAATACTTTAAAAATTTAGAAACTTTTTCATTCCATGCGAACTTTATGATAAACATTGTATGTGTAGTTTTTATTTAAAAAAATGTTCCATCCTATTAGGTGAAGACACAGCTTTTCCTATATATTGTTGGTATAAACTTGTACATGTATATATATATAAATAAAGTAGAGCAATAATAACTTATATTAATACACACAAGGTCTTAGTATAACCCAGGAACAGGCCTAGGGGTGCATTGTCAGTGGGGTGATTGTAGATTTGAAAGGCAACACCCGATATGGCAAATTAACTTGGCTATTTACTTTGCAAACTCGATTTCGTAGGTAGGGTGGTCATGATACTTTGATAACACAATAGTAGGCCATAGTGATTTCAACCCTCTGCAAATATTGTATTATATTCGACTAGATACGCAGGCACACGTTTCAAAATGGCTCCCGGCGAAGCAATATATAAAATAAATCATCCAATTGAATAAATATATAATATATGATTTTCACGAGTTCATTTTCATGTAGACAACAATCAGTCCATGGAAAAGAAACTAAATTGAAAATTATATGACACAAAAGCTAACTTTATTGATTTTTGTAAGAGTATATATATGTAGAAAGAGTATCGTTTTCTTATTATTTAGCATGCATAGATTCTAAAAATGTCGATAAAACACAAAAGTAACCGATACAACCGAATTAGTGTTGAATGTAAACGTTGGTAGACACAAGTAAGTTGTGACTCCAACAATTACAGAGGCATTAAACATTTTGTCTACGTTGGAGACTTCCGAAGTTATTTCACGTTTATTTTTTCAATTTTGTGTACCTATGGTTGTTTTCATTGGATACTCACGTATAAGTAGGCTTTGTTATTTATTTTAAAGCCACACAATTGTCGTGTTATTTTCTTATGTTAAATTTTAAGTAAATTTGTCGTCAATTTAGGGTTTCATATCAAAACAAAAAGAAATCTATCAACATTTTTAGAGAAATAATTTCGTTTATTAAGTGCATATATACAATTTTAGAAGTAATATGTGTCCCAAATAGTCCGCAGGTGGTTCTGTAGAAGAGGAATCAAGGATGCAAAAAATCTGCCTGACCCGAAAACCAGAACTATAAGAATGCAAAAAAACACCATATAATAATACCGGAGAAACAATACTAAAGTAGAATACTAGAGGATCTGGAAGACGACATATGGAGGGAGCATGGTTTCAAGATCGGCATGGGCCACTGAAATGTCACCAGTATAGGCCAACAACAAAGAACAGAAATCAAAGATAGTGAGAAATCTCTCAATTTTCATTAAAGACCACACCCTTATAACGCAAGAAAAAAGGAAGAAAGACTACTGCTTTTACAGAGGACAAACTCCGACGCACTCTGGACAAAATGAAGAAGGCCCCAGAAGCCGACCATCCAAGTACGGAGACATTGGAGCTCTTTATGGCAGTACTCCCTGAGCTATTGTTGGGGTTTCCTAATTATCTGTTGAGGCAACAGCGCTTTCCAGCAAAATGGAAGGAAGCCGTTGTATTATTGTTGCCAAAGTAGTCTGCGGCGCATGGTACCACTTTTGGACTTATCTCTTTGCTCAGCGTAATGGGAGAAGTCTATGAACGTCTGTTCAAATACAGGCTTGAAGAAGACCTAGAGAAGTCAGGCGGATTGTCACATAGGCAATTTAGCTTTGTAAGGCAGAATTCAACTGGCCATGCTATCCAAGAGCTGACCAAGATGGTAGGAGCCACCATTCAGAGCCAATGATGGCACTGGATTCTAGAAATGTTTTTAACTCCGCATTCTGGACGCAAGTAGTCAAGAAATTAAGAAAAAGAAAGTGGGGCGATACCTCATTAACATCATAGAGGATTATTTCCCTCAGAGAGTAGTTTATTTGACTTCCAAAAGCAGTATAGAGGTCAATTCTGGTGTAGCACAAGATTCAGCCTTGGGACCAATGCTATGGAATATTTTGTACGATCAAATACTAAATGTGGGACTTATGGATGCAGCCAGGTTAACAGCATATGCCGACGATCTTGCACTCATAGCAGAAGTGGAGGATGTGAAAGAACTTGTGTTTAATGGTAGAGACTCCCTGGAACAAACAGTGAAAAGAATGGCGGAAATTGGCTAATGTTGGAGGACCTATCAGCAAACGCAGGTAGATTCTGTATGGGGTAAACAGTCGCAAGTGCTGTATGTATTACCAGTCTGAGCATATGTTCTGAATAAAAAGGTCAAAGAGAACAACTGGAAAAGCTCCAGAGAAAAGTGCCACTGAGTGTCATCAGCGGATGTAGGACAGTGTCCACCGGGGCAGACAAGGTGATAACAAGAATACCACCAAAGATGTTCTCCGCCAAGAAAAGACAAATACTATCATCGAAGCAAGGGAAAGAGATACAACAATGACCGGTGGCAAACGAACTGGAATGACCTGGAGAGTCCACTGGTAACTGGACTAAAACCTTGATTCGAGACTTGAACGCCTGGTTACGCTGTGGGTTTAGAGTGGCAAATTACTATATGACGCAGTTTCACTCAGGAAGCGGTCATTTTAGGACATACTTAGGTTCAAGATAGCAGCAGATGACTTATGCCTGGACTGTAGGATGGTTGATACATCATGCCTTGTTTGTATGCGATAGGTGGACGGCTGACTTTTGACCAACAAAATCTACCAAGTATTAGAAATGCAAAATGTAATCGAGAGTATGATATGGCGAACGGTGAGCATCTGAATTGCGAAAGTATGAAAACAAGAAAAAGCCAGTGGAGAGGGCTGCGGGTCAGGAGGGCAGTGTAATAGATACAACTGTGCTATCCGAAGAGAAGCAATTAGCAGTTCGGGAAGTACATGAGGAAAGTAATTGGGGCTTTTAGTGAGTAGGCCAAGTTGGAAAGTTCCACACTATCAGTCAAAGATTACGATTAATGCCCATAAAGGATTTTCCCCTCACATGAAAAAAGTGTCCCAAATATATATACTTATAGAGATTTAAAGTGAAACACTTGAATTACTGCAACGATTTTTTTTATTTTGCAACCCAGCGATACTGGAGTACTATTACATATTTTATAATCATAAGCATAAAGTTTATCAAAATACTGCTCTCTTTTTACAATAATTTTCTTATCTGTAGAATTTCCTTTCGACAATAAACAGCTTTAGTTTTTATATTGCGTTCCATTAAAAATTGTAAGAAAAAACAAATAATATGTATAAATTAAAAACAGCGCGTCCTGTAATTTGTTGTACAACCATGTAATTTCCTACTACATACATCTCAATTCCATGTAAAATTATCTATCTTATGAGCCTGGAAACATTAAAATCCCTTAAGATAAACCGAACTTAACCTAGTTTTGTACGCAAATATATCTCCATCCGCCCTGCCCTTCGTATGCAAACTATATCAAAATGTTTCAAATAAAAATTATATAAAAATATCTAAATATTTTGCCAGTGAAACCTACCTTAAACTTGAATTTAATAAAAAAATGTGAAATTTTTAATTCACCTATTTGGAAACTTGAAAATACTGTAATTGAAATTCCTGTTCTCCGTTTTACTATCAAGATTTTTTCCTCCAGGTTGTACGATAAGCGGTAGCCGAGATATGGCCGGTAGCCAAACTTAAACGGACACACGGTATAATATGTATAGTGTATTCCACCCTGGAATCAAAGTATTGCACTAATGGAGATAGCACGAGACGTTACATAATTTTAATGTTGGGTAGGTATTAGAGTAAATTTCATATGGCAGGGTTAGTATTACGTAAGTTTTATAACGACAGTAGTGTCGGTAATGGTTGATTGTCACATTGACATTCAATAATGGGTGGAGACTGTGGCTAAAAATCTGAAATAAAATGCAAAAGGAAAAATCCCATACCACATTGACATTGGTGGTTATGTTCAAACATTCTTCCCGTGAAAATTACGTCAAGCAATTTGATCTATGTACTAAATAAAGATAGTTATATACGAACATAATAGCAAAGGAGGGCTATACTCCATAAGAGTCCGTACTTCGATTGCTAGGTGGAATAGACTATAATATATAATATTAATATAAAACTCCTTAGAAAAGAAAATAATAAAGAAGAAATGAGAATGTTTAACATAAACTGTCGAGATGGTATTCAGAAAGAAATTAGTCATCATTATGTAATTATTAACAGTTTTGCTTGAATTATTTAATTTTGAAGATACAGCTACATTCAGTCCTCGGAAATCGTTTTATTTTCAAGATTTATGATTCTAATTGTTTGCATTTTGTGTTGTTGTTCTAAATAGTATTTGCAAAAACATTCAAAGATCGCATGTGTATTGGAGGGGCGCATAGTCAGTATGTTCTGAATTCCAATGGCTTTTAATTTTTTACTTTCATTTAAGTAGTCAAAATTTCTTGTCAAAAATAAACCTAAATTCCAAAACTAATATTACACCCAAATATTGAATGTTACTATTACACCTATTTAAAACTATAATTATTCATTGGTACAAATTTTACAAGCAAAGATATTTATTTAACATTCCATTTCCAAATCTTATTAGCAAACAGTACAATACGATTATATTATTCTCAGTGATTTTACGTTAACAGCTGCGACTTATCCCTCCATTAAGAATACTATTCACACTATCTTTTGCCTGATATAATTCACCGGAACGGAGTTTAGCTCCGGAGCGTCGCCTAAAGGATATACGAAAAAGAGAAAAGGCATGAATGATGAAAGCATCTCTTTCCATTTATATATTTCTTTTTTCAACGACTTTTCAATAGCCGATTTTCCGTATATAAGCCATAAAATGAAGCGACATGAGAGCAATTTGCGCATACATAAATCCGTGTTATTTTATCTCAAGAATATTTATGGATTTCTTGCCAAAAAGACCAGAACTAACGAAGTACTTTTTACTATTATGTTACGGATATAATCAATATTTTTAGATTCGCTCGGAAAACCTGTACTCTCACAATTACATATTACCCATTTATTTTTTAATTAACTTAGTACTTTTTAAAATTTTACGGCTTCATTAAATTTCTGAAAGCTCATAAAAATATATAAAAGCTATATAATCCCTTCTCTATAATGGAATAAACTGATGTTTTATTATAAAATAGATATTAACAATATTTTCAAATGCAAATAATTCTGTTAATGTGACTACGGGGGTTTTTCCAACACCGATTAAAATACTCAGCTAACTAATTATGCTATCTGCTAACTGATTATCTCTAACCAGCGTTTTTCAATGCGAATACACCGGTGATTTAAACAGTTTTTAAGGATTTATTGTACAAAGTTGGTATCATATATGTTAGTGCATAGTTTGATCTAAACTAGTATATTTTGTTCTAATAATATTGGCGCCATTTCCCACATTTCAATTTTTTCTTTGCGCTTTTTGCCCTATTGAATTTATTGCTTTTATTTTTTTTATATTATATTGGATTGTATTCTATATAATTAAGTATGTCATTTTAGTAAATAAACATTGGCATTTATTTTGTGAATATTTGCATATGAGGATTTCTGTTTACATAGCAGATATTTAACATATTTGTTATGAAATAAATAACAAAGTGCAACAAACGTAAGTAATACCTAAACAAATTTATTGAATACTTACTGCTATTGAGAAATACAAAAATATTGTCAAAATGAAAAAAACTAATACAATATACATACATACATAATATATTCATATGAAATTAACAGTTACCAAAAATATGTAAAATATATGACATGTAACAAAATCATAAAATAGGAATAGTTTGTTGACAAAGAAAGGTCTGCATCTATGGTCTACTCTAAAAATGTGTGGATAATGCAAACATTTGATTTCTACTTCTTTACTCATGAGCAATTTACATTCAATGAGCTACATCAGCTAAAACTAGAAAGAGGAAGAATCAATAATTAAATGTTCTGCCAAGAGCTGATTACTGAAAAATTAATTATTTTCAAAATATGGATGTGCGGTATTTTTGGAAGAAATGGTTAAATACATAACTATTCAAAGACTGATTTGAGGTTTCATGACTGCACAGAGCATTGTTAATGACCGTAGCAATATTTACAACAAAATAGCCTCTGTACTGAAAAGTTAAATTCAAAAATTTCCATCTATTACTGAAACTTTAATAATGATTGGTAGATTGGCTCTCATGGTGAGAAAATACGAAATATATGTATATATAATAAATAATAATAATTATTATTAGTTAATTATTAATATAGTAATATAACAATTGCTATTGTTTTACATTATCTTACATATTGCTCTGGTATTTACTTTTAAATTGACATAAGTAATGGTGATACCTTCACGTATGATTTTAGTGTAACAGCATAGATATTAGAATTTTTACGGGGATTCGAACAGCGGTTTACTCCTTGCTTTATAGTCTTTCTCTTATCTAGTCTATTATGGGATAGGGTAAGGAAATTAAACACAATATCTATGTCTTAATAGTAATAGCAGATATATTTCATATAACTATAATGATTAACATTAACACATTCTATCAAAATGATTCTTTTTAGAATTGTTAATAGGCGTTATTATTTTTAAAGAAAATATATGAAATTGATATGATTGTGATTTAATGGATGTTCACTATGTATTTGTTTTTCTTAAAAAGAATTATTAGTGAAAATTGAACACAATGTAAGCATTATTTCACCAAAGCAAACATTCGCATGTAGTACTTTGATAATCTAGTGTCTTGCTACTTAAATATTTCGAAATCAGTTTACACTAATTGCTAGGAGCAAAATTTTCCATAGTAGGGGAGAGTGGGGTATAATGATCCCTCTACGATAAAACACGTCGTAGAGGAAGTACGGTACGAGCAAAAAAAATCAATTTATTCTAAGAAAGAGACCATACTTTTCTGAGCACTTTGGTATGGTCGTCAAGGTTGACTCATTAAAAAACATTACTAGAAATGGATACAATGTATACTTCGCAAAAGGATCATTTTGCCTCAAGGGTAGGGGCAAAATGATCCCATGAGGCGGGTAAAACGATCCTACTCCCACTAATAGCATTTTTGATTGACTTACTAAGTATAAGTATAGCAACACATTAGGTAGAGATTTTTAATAAAGTTGTTTTTACTGCAAATACAAAAATAATATATTTTCTCAAAAAAAACAAAATATTTTTTAGGAACTCAAAAACTTTGACATAAAATAATGATTAAACTAAAATTTAATTTGTAGTTTAGTAGGGCTATTTGGGTATGGAATACACATCTGGTACATGTATAATCCTCATCATCGTCGCTAACTGCTGCACATTCATCATGTGCCCATCCGCGACACGTAGTGCATTGGATCCAACCTTCTCCACTGACAGACCTTTTAAAACTTCCACCGCACAATATGCATTCAGTATCATCTGAATCGTCACTACTACTCCCACTACTCTCTCGGACCTTTTCTTTTTGTTTACTTTTCTTTGTTCTTTTTGAAGTCTTAACTGCTTTAGTTTTACCCAGTCTTGTTTGTTTTTTCTCCTTCTTCCTTTTTTCGGCTTTATATTTTTCCCTCTTTTTTTTTCAAGGTTATCCTTGTATGGAGTGCTCTTGAGAATTACAGTACCAGTTGACTTGCGTTTATTCCTACTTCTTTTCTTGTTAATTTTTGGAAGAGGATGACTAAAGGAGGGAATAGTAATAGTAAATGAAGAATTATTATTGTGCTGTTGTGATTCGGGTTCCAAAATGACGGTATCTGAGCGCAAACTTGAACCTGGTATAGGACTTTCTTGATGTTTTTCTTCTACGGCGTTATCTAGACGCGAACTTGGACCTCGCAAATGTCTTGGAATTTTTTCCAGGAACTGTGGAAATTGATGTCTCATCGACATTGAATATTCTGTGGGAAGGATAATCATATCGTTTTCTTAAGTCTTTCAAAAGACCAAAAGACTTCGTCACCACTGGTTTATTGAAAGCTCTATCGTGAACGGTAGAAGTAGACTCTGGACTTCGCAGACTAATATATGGATGTCTTGTTTGAAAACCAGATAGCCAGTCTTTTCCGGCGGCCATTTTTATCTGTGAAAATGGATGTGGTATATTGTTTTTTTCGGCCAACTGAAAGGCCAAACGACGAAGATCTAGGCTTGTGACGCCACACATTCTTGTTTCCAGATCAAGAATATGTTGTACCAACTCGTATTCTTGATCTGAACTAATGACCGTCGTCTTGCTGCCAAGATGTTTTATACTACTCGTGGCAATTTTGTTTTTATTTTTGACTCGACGTTTTAATGACATAATAGGAACATTGAATGTTTTTGCTGCGTTTTTGATAGGCATTCCATTTTTAAACTCATCCAGAGCATTTTGCATAATTTCTGGATCCCAACTTTGTCTTTGCGTTTTTCGTTGGTAGTGACGTGGCATTTTAAAATAGTAAAAAATCTAAATAACAATAACTGAAATAAAACTAAAACAATAAATGGGGGTAAAATGATCCCGGGATCATTTTGTACAATCCATTAGGGATCGTTTAACCCCAAACGCACATTCTGACTTTCATCTAATCTAACAATTTTCAGTGAGAAAATAGGTCCTATCTACTTGAGGATTTTGAAGGCCAACTATACCACTACAAGTAGTGCACAAACTGGATTCGATTAAGAACAATGCATAGATTTAATACTGATACTTCGAAGCACTTACCTTACATCGGAAAGTCACAAAACACCGAAATGCAAACCACGAACTTTTAAACAGGTTTGAACTAATCATATGGCGGATCCGTGAGTACAGAAAACTTAAATTTCAATATTCTCTCACTGTAAACCAGATGACATCATTAGTTTTTGCAAAATGAGGTGGGATCATTTCACCTCCAGGGATCATTATATCCCACTCTCCCCTACTTCTAGCCACTTAGTGTTTGCACATCAAAATATCCTCGTATATTTGTGTTCAGTTATTTAAATAAATGTCATAAGATTATACAAATCTTTAATGATGCTCAACAACCCATTTGAAGCAAACATTCGAACGTAGTATCTCTATAGTCAATCCATCATCATTAAACATATTTCTAATTAATAATGAATAGACTAAATATTTAAAACAAAGTGAACATTCATTTCATAAAACAATTTAAGATAAACTTGTATGTTATAACTCATAAGATTTTTCGTGACTCATTTTGTTTGATTATACAATTTTTCAAATTCCGTTTATAAATATCCTCCATTTTGTTTTTAAACAAAAAATTTTAAATAAATACAAATTAAATACTTAAATTCTATTTCTTTGACACAATTTTCCAATCTTTAATAAAACAGTTAGTGCATATTGCCCTACTGTATATGTTATTCGGTATCAATAGATATACTTTTATGCCGCCGGAGCTTCGCGTTTTAATTGGTGTTTTCGCGATCTAAATCTGAAATCTGCGTGTCCAGTCTTGTTTTCGCTTTATATATCCTCCAACAAAAGACTATCTATACTTTCGCGCCCTCTGTCTTGAATTTTGAGTTGGCCATCCTGCGACACACATAGTTAAATTTCTTTCTTGCTAATTTTAAGTTGTCATTTCTTATTCATACACATTGACAGCTATATATACAACAATGTCCGCAATCCAAATCTTCCTTATTTAAGTTTACAAATTTTCTTCATCTTATTCCAGGTAAGTGTGTTATTCCTTTTTCTCTTTTAATGTAAACATCTGTTGTACCTGTATATGAACTCAATGCTCTTGCAATTATTTGATAAGTATTTCCCTTCACGATTTACTAATCGTATTCTAATTTTTTTGTTTACCAGTATTTGGGAATAACAGAAAGACGTAGCAAATAAATTCTATATTCCTTTCCAACCCCTTACCAGGAAGGCTTGCTGCAGTTTCCTTCTCTTTATCTTCAAACCAGCCTCTCGTCTCAGATAAGATTGTTATTTCTAATATGTTACAAACAAATTATTGACGTTTTATTTTCTTTTTGCAGGTGTTAAACCATACATCATCGTCATTGATGCCTCAGAGACACAAAGACTACAAATTATAGGAACCAAAGAACACATTTTAACATTTCATTATTGTCTACAAAATGTTTTATTTACGATTTAAAATCTCATAAGATAAATATCGTAGTTATATCGTTTTTATTAACTGAACATATTTACAGCCTTTTTACTTTTGTTGTTAGAATCATATTTATGAATTGATGCTATTCATACTAACATTTACATTTTCCTTCGATACTATTTCATTTTCTTTAGCATATCTAGTTTTATTTTATTCGTGTAGTAGCATTTAAATGTATCGTTTCTATACAATAAAGCTTTCTTAAATAAAGTTTATTAATAACCATTTGTATATTTTATTTACAATATTTTCAATGAAGGAGTTTATCCTTTAGTGTTCTGCAACCCATCTTACTTAAGTGATTAATATAGTTTTAGCTATTTAAACTATTAAAATATTCACTTGAATTATACCGCTTATTCTATAATTTAATTAATACTTAATACTATTTTCAAAAAGTAAGGTTCACAGCAATTTGAACTTATGGAACTGATACACTTTTATTACATATACTACACAATGTCAGCATTTGTCTATCAGTCTAATAAGTTACTTAATTACAGCATGTATATGGTGCACAAAAGAAGTGCATGAGGCAGAATCATTCAATAAAAATACCAACTATGCAACGTTTAATATATAATTTTTACATGGCTATATAACCTATTTCTAAACGTATTTACAAATATATAGACTTTTTTTGTTGAAGCAGAGGGAAATCTTAGATAAGCCTTCCACAACCAGATGTCAATGTTGTTGGGTATGTTATATTCTTACTGACTAAAAAACTCTCACCCCTCTCAATATGATGTACGTCATCTCTCGCATCTAACCAATCCCTTTGGCATATTGTTAGCATCGAATGTTTTTCCTGTTTTCCTGGAGTACTCCCATCCAAAGTTCTCCCACCTAAGGCATACGAAAAGATTATGTTCAGCAGTTCTCCCCAGTAAGTACGTATGTTTGAGTCAGCCCTTACTTTTTAGTACAGGTACTTTCTCCGATGTTGGGAATAAGCTTGACAAGGCTGTAATAGGTTTTTCTGTTATTTCTATATACTTGCTTACATATTCAGCAAACGTTAGCTTTGTATTCAGCCATACTCCCAGCTACTTGACAGCTTTTCTAATAGTAAGAGGGTGGTGTCCTGGAGCTGAAATGTATGGGTGGCTATTTTTCTCTTGGTTATTAGAATAACTACCCCCTTCTTTTCTGGCGATGTCTGTAGGTAACTTATTTTCTCCTAATTTCTGTTTCTACATTTACTACAATTAAGGTATTAATTTGTTTTGTTTTAAATTTTGTTTATTGTACCATATTCTATATATTTTATGAAATATATTGCTGGCATAGATTGTATTGTAAATACAAATATCCAATTTTTGTATAAATATGTACATATAGAAGTGAGATACTATCAAGATCATAAAAGTAATGTTATATTATATATTTTTGGAATGCAGTTTTATAACCAACTCAATATCTTATGCTAGTAAACATTTTCTAGTCATTCCCCCAATATGTATAAAACTCATATCTCTAAGCTAATTTTTTGAAAAATTCATTATAAAATCATGCTTGTCAACTGAGTAACAACTTATTAAACGACATCCATTCTCAATTGTCAATGTTGCGATAAATATCATGGCTCACTATACCGTATTCAAATAAAAAATATGAACTTGGCAAAATTATATCAAAAAAGGACAATAACTCTGTAATAGTCACTTTTAAAGTATTAACATCTTACATATTTTTGATGTGAAATTTAATAAGTAGTTCAAGGATGAACTGATGTACAAGGTGTTCCATTTGAAAAATATTATTTTTAAACAAAAACGTGTAATGTAATTTTAATCCAGTTTTCTGCACATGCAATTAGTAACTGGAAAAAAAATATGCTTCTATTAATAGCTCTTATTATGAACAATACTACAAACAATGTGTCCATTAATACTACGTCGTTTTCGAGAAATATGATTTTATAAAAACTTTGAATTTTTCAGAAAAATGGGAATAAGTCAAAAACCTTAGACTTTAGGCTTATACTATCTTATTACTTTTTGCCTAAAAATTATACGGAGAATACAAAAATGTAATAATATGTATTCCATTTAAAAAAACTGTGACTATAGTCAGCCATCAAGTTATGGACCACTCTGTATAATGCAAGATACTTTTAAAATGTGCTCCTAATGAGTAGCTACCACCAAAAAAACCCACTTTGAAATATCTTTACTCTTAAAGGCACAATCGACCTTACCCGCGGAGATGACTCACCCTGTATATGTAAACTATTATGTGGAATCATCTTGTATATGAATGTTTCGTAGACGTTAGATCATATAACATAACTGTCGCCTATTCTTGACTTAATTTGTTAATAGTCTGAGTGTTCAAGACATCATCTAATCTTTGGTGTGATGGCTTATTTAAATTTTCCTCTCTATCAAAGAAAAATTTAAAAATGTTCATGTCCTGCCCAAAACGGAAATTGAATAAAAATTGATCATTCTAGAACATTTCATACAGTTCTACCAGACATCACCACGCACAAACACATATGTACCTCTAGCAGTATACCTGAAAGTACTTAAAAATAGTACTTAAACTTCTAACGCTTAATAGAAATTTTCTTATTACATAAATTAGTTTTCGAAATATTAATCATATCAATATATTATTTACCATATCTCTCTGGCTCACATATGAAACACTTTATCGTTACAATCGTTCTTTCCGTTCTTCTAAATTCAACACTGCAAACAACAATTATTGAAGGACACATTTTTTGTTTTTTTTATATGTTGGCCCACTTAGCAAATCATTAATATCCTCAATTTTGTTCATCAATGTTTCACTAGTTTTCATCATCAAAATTTCATGTTTAACAACATACAATATCTTAAACAGTCTTCACTTTACAAATTCTAAACTACTTGTATTTAAACGAATTTCTAAATATTTTTATAGAAACAATCGGTCACATCTGTCTCAACACGTTAATTAGAAAAAAAAATATATTTCTAAAGTTAGATGGATTAATGATTAAATTATACAAAAGTGAAAATGCAAGCAAATTTCATATCGTCGTTTTACTTTAAAAAACTCGTAAGTCCGATTTTTGCATAAAACGAGGTTTTAATTCAGTCTTGGTAAAAATATTCTTCTACACTTTGTCTTAAAAGCCCGTAAGTCTAGACAGATTTGAGTGCCATCTATTGCTAAATTTAAAAAACACGTATGTTATTTTCAGACGAAACCTTACTTTTAAATCCTCGTAAGTCCGTAAAGTTTTGGTTCCCACCGCTTTGTAATTTAATTGTGTACCTACATGATATAAAGCTGCATAAATAATAATTATTATGAGTTTTTCAACAAATTCAAAAGTAAGTTTTGTTTTTAATTAGTTAAATGTATTAATATTGTTAGTGAAAAAGAATTTATTTGTTTGTTATGTGAGGTTATCGCGCCAATGTGAGACTTACGAGGTTTAATACTAATAAGAGGATATTAAATTTCATAGACTACAAACATACGAGGTTTTAAACTTCAATAAAGTTTGGATCGTAGGCTTATTTTATCTATTTTACGAAAAATTGTTTAATATATCTGGGGACAGTCTGGTACAAGAAAATCAAATATGATATACAAGTAATATAAACGCTAACGGATGCGCCGTTATTTCCATTATAAGGCATTTTTTTTAGTTGTACCTCTGTCATAATAGTGTTGATAATAAGCCTGATTTTTTAAATTTTTGTTATATTGTTTCGTACAATTTCTGAGAGGGGCGTACTGTTTTAAAAAGGGAGGTACTTACATATTTTTTACTTTCATCCAAATCAGAATGTTCTGTAAATGTCTAACATTATATCAGTTTGTTTTCGGGAATATGTAATAAAGTAGGTAATTACCTAATTAACTTGCTGTATGTTGTATTTTAGAGTAAAAAAAATAAACGTACAGTTTTTTATTCGGTGCAATAATGCACATTTGTTAATAAGATTTTATTATACAATTTATTTTATTTTTAGATCATAGCAGTCAGTACTGTAAGTGCGCGAAGTAAGCTTATTTTTTCGCTTGCACTCGCTGGTGAAACTCGACGGGATGAATCGTCCTCTCAGAGCTTTAATGAGGTCCAGGAAGAAACCCTTTCGTCTCAGTTGGCTCAAAGGTCTGAAGAAGAGCGTGATGAAGCTATTGATCCCACGTATCTAGAAAATAATTCTGAAGTTCACATAACTGATAATAATGAAAGTCTTCAAGAAGCTGTTCCCGATTTTGTTGGGGTATATGAAGTGACTACGGGAGGAATGCTTTCACAAGTGACTGAAATGTCTAACAAAAAAAAAAGTGAATTGACATTTGATTTAAAAGCAACTCTTTCTGAACACGAGGAAGTCGAAGAAGAAAATATAAACGAAATACGCGACCAGTCAACAGATAAGAAACAAAGAAAACGCAAACCAGAAATTAGCAAGTGGCAAATAATTGAGAACAAAGAAAAAAGAATGAAAGGAGAGGAATATCGGGGGCTGAAAAAAACTGATGGAAAATGGGTGTACGATCAACGTAGAAAAGCAAGATGTATGAAACCAGCTTGTCATTGCAAACAAAGTAGAAAGGATACTAAGATTAAATGTGGCATTTTCACTGAGGAAAAGCGACAAAATATTTTCCAGCATCTTTGGAGAGATCTCAATTGGGAACAGCGGAAAACATACGTTAACCGTTTAATCGATACTGACGCTGCTAAAGATAAAAAAAATATGAAGAATGAGGTGTCGCGCCGTAAGGTCACGTTGTTCTATCATCTTAAGAAAAAAGGTGTACGAGTAAGGGTGTGCAAAAAAATGTTTAATAATACTCTTGACCTTGGAGAATGGTCTACACATAGTTGGGCACTCTTAAGCAATTCAGTAGATGGATGGAATTCCGATGACCAACACAACACCGATTCTGTTCCATGTCAGTCTAAGAATGCTCAAAGAAAAAGCAATCGATTTACCGAAAGAAAAAATACTTTACAAAAATTCTTTGATCTGCTTCCCAAGCTTGAATCACACTATTGTCGAGCATCTACTGAAAGACTCTACCTAGAGCCACTGTGGCAATCAAAACTCTCTCTATATAATGAATATGTCCAGTTTTGTGAAAAGGAACAAATAGAATATTTGTCTACCAAAGTATTTTATGAAGAATTTGATGCGAATAAGTTGAGCTTGTTTAGACCCAGGAAGGATCAGTGTGATATCTGTGTAGCCCATAAAGCAGGAAATATAGCAGATGATCAATATCTAGCACATATTGCTAAGAAGAACAGGGCTCGACGAGAAAAAGAAGAGGACAAAGAAAATGCCACTCATATTTTTACTGTAGATATGCAGTCTGTTCTTCTGTGCCCTTTGCTGAAAGCATCATCATGTTATTACAAGAAAAAGCTTATGGTCCACAACTATACAATTTATAATCTCAAAAATCATGATGGTTTCTGTTTTCTGTGGCACGAAGGGGAAGGAGGTGTGTCTTCTAATGAGTTTGCTACCCTTCTCTACGATTTTATCGTAAATAAATCAGGAATTAATCCGGGTGAAGAAATCATACTTTTTAGTGACGGTTGCGGTTATCAGAACCGCAATGTTACTCTTGCCAACGCGTTGCTCCATTTATCCAAGAAGCTAAACATAACCATTATTCAAAAATATTTAGTGCCTGGTCACACTCAAATGGAGTGCGATAGTATGCACTCTAGTATTGAACGCAAACTTCGCAATCAGGAGATCTATACACCTGCTGGATACATATCTGCATGTAAAGCAGCAAGAAGACATCCAAAGCCTTATTCAGTAGAATATTTTCGACACGTATATTTCAAAAATTTTAGCCAGCTTTCTTTCTTTACATCAATTCGTCCAGGGACCAGAGTTGGAGAAGCCACGGTAAACAGTTTGTGTGCTCTCAAATACACTGGAGAAGGATTAGTATTTTATAAAACTAATTTCGATGATGACTGGACACAGTTAACGAAAAGAAATACTAAAAAAGTTCTTGGTACCGAACCAATACCGCAACTTTATAATGCTCCTCTAGCCATAAACAAATCTAAGTACGAACATCTTCAGGCTTTAAAAAAAGAGATACCCCATGACTATCATACATTTTATGATACCTTAAAATACGAATAATGTTATAATGCATGTAATAATACCCATAATGTAAGTAATATGTTTATAAATGACTAATAATTATTAAAACGTTTGTTTTTTTTCAGTACCTTTAGTGTTTAAAAACTTGTAAGTCTTGGTATAGGTAAATTTTTTATAATTAAAATCACGTAAGTCTTTTATTTTGAGGAAAATCCCATATTTAATTAAAATACTCAAAACCATGTATACATATTTTTGAACTATGAAATCAATGTAAAACTATGTTTAAAAATGTCGTTCTGCATAAGAGCTAAATAGTTTTTCTTATCTCCTGTAAAAGTAGGTTGGGGAGACATACGAGTTTTTTAAAGTAAAACGACGATATGATGACAGGCCACATGGCGCGCTCACTAAATTCTATTATCATGAGTATTGTAAAATACTACTAAAGATAGAAAACGTAACGTCTATAAGATTTTCTTTACAATAAAATTGGTACAGGAAATCTCTATTTCTTCTCATACATGCGTGAACAGCATTCTATAAAAAATATTGAAATTGGCTTTACAAGAGCTACAAAGTTTCTTTATCAACACATCTAATCAGTATCTGCAAATAAATAGATAACAATAAACATCTCGATCAATATCATATGACTTTTAAAATAGATTTGGTATGTCTAATAACGCACATAGTGAATATACTTATGGCAGAAGTATTAAAGAGCCATCTGGTTAATGACGACATAAATTTTATCAGATATGAATTGCGGATAATGTGGTGTCATTATATTCATAAACCTAACAACAGCTTTTGACTATTGAAATTATAAGGCAGTATGAAAAAAGCTGTATAGTTACGGTATTAAAAGTATTGTTTTTTGGTTCATAATATCCTAATTAACCAGCAACGTAGAGCGGACGGAAGGTTGTTCCTACCCTTCCATTCAAAAGCTCTCAAATGGATCTAATCTGATTGACAGGTTATAGAATGAAGTGTTTCTCAAGGGTCAGCCTTGGAACCTTTCCTCTTCTCTATATGTCAACAATCTTCCCGAATTCTTTAAATTCAGAATTACATTACATGCAAATGAAAGAATGAAAAACATATTACAACAACTATAGATCAATTTGGAAACTCTTTCAAGACCAACAATATGCCATTGAATTTAAATTAAATCAGTACAATTTTTTCCGTCATTTTAAGCAAGACCTAAGACAAATAATCTTGAATATCATATAATTAGCACCACCACGTCATCAAAGTTTAGATTTGGGATTAATTCCGGACTCTCCGATCAACATATATGTCGATTCCATCACTTCTTTTAATTATGCGTTATGTGTAACTGGAAAAACGGTTTTGATTTCCATTCTATTTGTGAATAAAGCACGAAATTATTTTCTGTGGGCGCGAAAAGAATCTTCATATTACAGTCTTGTCTCAGAAGTGCTATTGGTGTAGAATACAGCAATTTATTTAAAATAATAAAATACTCACCTTTTACGCTATTCATGTGTTGCAGTGCCCACTGTTTGTTCGCGATAAGTCGTTGTTACAACACCCGTGATATTACAACTAACCGCTTAATTGCACCTCAGGCAAGTAAAACACAAATTAAGAAAATGTTATTTCACGGATTATTAACATATATAATTATATAGCTGCCGACATAAGACAATTAAATTTATACGATTTTGAAAGAGTGCTCTTTTCATATCTTGCAGGTAATGGCATTTGTAGTATCAATAAATATTTTGAAATATATTTAAAAAAAGCCATTTAAAAACGCCATTACAATATTTCATATACAATTTCATATTTATATTAAGAACTTATATTGTTTGTTACATACAATTTGACTCTGTTATTTTCTTTGTTTTTAAATAATTAAAATGTTTTGACAATTTCAATACAATATTTGCTGTGTTGAATTTATTTCATATTCACACAACATTGCAGTTTAGCAGGAAAAAGTCAGACTGGAAATATACAAGATACCTATTCAAAAAACACATCTAAACACATAAGCCAAAACAAGACTAAAATTTCATAATGACCGGAATAACCCAGCAAAACTGACACAATGTCTTGATCCAAAAATTCATTTATTATATGCTCAGTGCTGCATAGATAAGAAAACAGTTTACTTTTAAATTCTTTGATATTTTCCATAATTTTCATATCATTTGGCAATTTGTTAAAAAGTAACGTACTGGCGTAGCCAAGATTTTTTTCCGTTACCACTAAACGATGTTGTGATAATCTATAACTATTATTTCTGTTTTTATATACAAACAACAAACATTCAGATGAGTATACTACAAACAGTCATCAATCTTTTTGTCCTGAATAAATTTTGGCAAGTATCTAAGTAACGCTTCTTAAACGGAATCCTATTAAGAATTCTTAAAACCTTTGTCATATCCCATGAATGACCCCACGGAATAATTCCAAACCGTACTTTCGAATAAAAAGAGCTGAAATATACCGATAACAAGGTATTTTCATCCAGTAAGTTAGCTAGTATGCGCATAGCGTAACATACCTCTCACTAGTACCTACCTCACAGATTATCTCAATGTGGACACTCCATTTTAAGTGTTCTTCCATCCAAATTCCTAAGACCTTTGTGCAAGCAAACAACTCGTTATTCAAACTATTCAAAACAATGCAACCTAATGTAGTATTTTATGCTATCCTGAAGGATCTAATGCAAATCCTCACCTCTTATAACTAAGTCGGTGTCATCTGCATAAGTACTGATGCCATGATTAGAATCAGATATAATAGATCCAATATCACTGATAATAAAAGAAAAAAAACTGTATTGTCCAGCCAACTAGAATTAAGCACTATCGTTTCAAATTTCAAGCTAAAAGTTATATGGCGTAAAATTTAAATTCCTTATAGCATTTTGAGATGAAGAATTACGGAATTTATTATTTTTTGGTATAAATATAAGATAAATAACTATAATATTTGCAAATCAAGATACATAAAGATAAACAATTCATGCCTATTAAGGTTTCATTATTTATTATTAAATGTTATCTAGGAAACTTGCCTTAAATATAACAATTACTCTATGGTAATACGAATCATTAAGCAATAGAAATTAAATTAAAGAAACGGTACGTTACTTAATAATAATAACCCTTAACTTTGTCGTCTTCGTAATTTAAACTGTGCTAAGTGCTTGTTAATTCCCTGAACCAGCTTGTTGTTGTTCTTGCGATGTTGACTGCCAGGTAGCAGTCCACCATTTATAGCGGTGTCCTGCCTGTGTGTTCTTCTTTTTGGTTTCCCGTTTTGTGCTGTTTTCTTCTGCGTTCTTTCGTTCATTGTACGAAGCCCCCGGTACCACATTACTTTCTAATATCCGAGCTGCGCTTCCTGTCCAGCAATGAATAGCCAATGATCACCATCAGGACAAGCATTTCAGTTGTTCTTAGTATTTGCCTCGTTGTTGTTGTGTCGCCTCGTGTTTCTGCTGTCTACATCTACAAAGTTTAATACATGCCTTGAAGATTTTTATTTTACACCTCTTTGCACGGTTCCTTCTCTTACATATTTTGCTTCTACGCACCCTGATATTTTGGATCTTTGTTAGTTTATTGCATTATATAGGTAGTCTGGTCCCCTAGCTCGCAATTCGCATACCCAAGTACTGAGATCCCATAACCTGGTCTATTGGTCTATCGTCGACCAACAGTTTGGTTCCTTAGCTATTGCCATGCACTTTGTTTTATCCGTGGGGATGCTCATATTGAGCCTTTCCGCGTCCTTGCTAAGTATGTGCAGCTTGTACCGGAGAGCATCTTTTATTTCAGATACTAAAGTTGTGTCGTTTGCGTATCGGAGGATTTTGATATTGTTATTCTGTAACCGATATCCTTTTTCCTTGGTTTTCATTTTTCACTTCTATTTTCGCGGTTATCTCCTTAATAAGTTCGTGAATTGTGTTTATCTCCTTTATTTCCACCATATATATAATACTACTATATCGCGTGTAGACAAGGAAAACTTCGCTCCAACATTGTGAAATAAAACATATGGTGCTATGCCGTTTAAGAGTCGCATTGTCCAAACTGCGCATGCGTTACAAATAATTTTTCAAATTTAGGTCTGTTTGTTTATCACATAGATTCATTACTATAAATATTTAATTATTATTTGTACATCGCTAAACAAGTATAAATAGTTTAAAAATCGACAAACCTCTTTATAATTAATAATTGTGCCTTTTCAAAAGTGGAAAAATAATTAATTTCCCTTAATGAATGAAGAAATATCGTCGTGCCATCATGTGCAAATCAAAGACAAACAAACGATCATACTGAAGAAATATATTTGTCAAAAGTTGTACGAATTGTGGTTATGTTATCGTAAACATTGTAAATTAATAGAGTAAAACGCGCAATCAGTTCAATTGCATTGCAACTGTGTTTCTTTGAATATATTATAATGGGATATCGTGAACAGATAGAAAAACACCTCTATAAGTCATGCACAAAAATTTGTGATATAATAACAACACCAAAATTATTCAACTCAACATGCAAGCATAATAATGAATTAGATAATGTGGTATTCTTGTATCGAGAATTACTCTCATCTACATCGGAGCAATGTACAGAAAGAACACAGTAAATTTTACATGAATTAGGTAATTGTATTATTATGTTACATATTAAAATATTTGAATTGCTCATAATAAAAAGGCTTCTATTAAACCTCTTAGAAGAGACACATACCAATCTTTTTGCCATGACCTTCTAATTTTTTTGGTATATGTCTAATAGAACATACATGTGTTCATAGAAAGTTGAAGAATTTTGACATGTCCACCACGGAATCCACAGATGGCATATGATATGAGATAATAATATGCCGAAATTGGGTATTTTGAGAAGAGATTGGGCCGGTTATTGGAATTTATGCTATGATGCATCACTGATTGTGAAAATAACTTGAAGGATGAACACGTTATTTATAAGATAGTGAAGTGTTTTCTTTAATTTGTACTTTGCTAAGTATGTATCGTAATTTCTGTCACTAAATTGTAATCAAGCACATAGAATGTATTTTATATTTAAATTTACAATAAAATATGTTTTAGTTTAAAACAACTTGTAGATGGTTCAGTATAAAGATAATATTCATTTTGGATTTTACCAAGACAATGTGTGATAAGTTCTTCTGAACTTTTCCCAACATTGTGGAAGTAAATACTGCAGTGTTATGAACTGCAAGGTAGGCACGGCATCAAACAGTATTCCAGTTTTTATGATATTGTTACATTCTCTAAATCTTTTTTTATCCTTATATAAATTTGTATGTATCTATTAATTCATACAAATATTTATATTTCATAATAATTTTTTGTTGTTAAACAAAATAGATTTCCGAACATAAAATAAAATTTGATTTTTTACTTCGTAAGTAGAAATTGAACTTTGATGTAATTATTGAATCAAATACAACATCAACATACCTTTTTTACAAGCAATCATATAAATTATTTGCAAGTCTCATTTCTACTCATCTCAGTTTATGAGACATAGACACTCAAGAAAAATGTATTGAATATGAATGTGCTATTAGATACACTACAGAAATTCAAGTGTATCAGAGTAATTGTTTGTTTATATTCTTTGCTACCATATGGGCATAAATTACGCTTTAATATTAATAAAAATTATATTCAATCACAAAAATGGCATGCTGATTAATTCCACAACTTTTGCTAAAACATTCATATTTCAGTGTATATCTCGACAACAATTAAGTAAAGGAACACAACAGGAATTTAATTAGTTCTTTACATTGTTGATTACACGACATTACATTGAATAATGTACGTACACAATTACAAAATAGATGTTTTATTCTTATATATAGCCAAAATACTAAATACAGTAATTTAAGAAATTTTATTTGCATTCGTAAGCTTAAAAATACATAGCAAAACTATATGTTGAAATATAATACAATCTGACTTATATAAAACATACCTGAATCTATTCGATTGTGTATGTAAAACATTAATTTATGTGTTTTCTGTAAATCAAAAAGAAAGAAGCAGTATTTATATTCAATAATTTCACATAGGTACACCAATAAGACTATACAAATCAATGTACACAAGATTTTCTGTTCAAAATCTTTTCAATAAGACGAAATGAAACGATCGGTATTTACATTTAATAATATAATTTCACATATGGTAAAAAGCACCAAACAATCCACCTTCGTCCTCAAAATCCATGATGTAATAGTTGTAGTACGTCAATGTTAGTATTTTGATCGGCGAATAAAATTTACGATTTCTAAAGTTTACTTTGAGGTTATATCGACATCTTTACCAAATTATCTGAATGTAAATTAAGAACTTTTTGTTAAAAATAAAGTATTCTGTGAGTATAATGAAATAAAACTACATCTTGAATACACCATTTCATTTAATGAATAGTAAAAATAGAAAATAAAACTCTTCGTACTTTTATTCTGTGTAATTATTTCTTAATACTTAAACAATGGTTATATAATGTGTAGATATATTTTAGGAAGCAAGCTCTTTTAATATTCTTCATTATTTAAAATATCTTCTTAAACCCGACTTTAATTTACATTAATGTCGTACTTTACAATTAACTTGTTTCAAAGTATGTTACAGCAAGACAAACTAACTCGTCACTTATCCAAATTTGTAATAAATTATTACTGATAACACCCTTCAACTTAGAACATAACAAATCCAACAAAAAGAAAGTTACAAATGCTGCAGGCAAGTAATATAAGGCAGATATTTATTTTTATATTTAGTGTTTTTTCTTACAATCGATAACATTGAGTACAAAATTTAAATCAGTACACATTTTTAAAATCAGTATATCTAGCCAATTTATTGTCATATATTGTACATTTTCTGTTTATGTATTTATCTTAGAAATTTAATAGTAACAATTATATAAATTAAGACATCCATGACATGAAACTAAAATTCTAATGAAAATGTAGGTACTCAAAATATTAACATATTCTTATACATTTACATGACATATTATGAAATATGCCATTCTCTGTCATAAGCAAAGACGAGCACATAAAATAATAAAACTAATGGTAATATGTAATTTTTTTAGTATACCGGACAAAAATAAATACTAATTTTATATATTGTTCGTGCTATTTCACATTATACTACATCATTAATAATTACATGTTATGAATAAATACTAAACTAACTCTAAACGTCAACAATCAGATCATTAACGTCTAAAGTACACTCGCTCACTATTGTATAATAATATATATGCCTAAAATATTTTACTTCTGCAAAAAAGACGCCTTATGTCTTTTTTACTTCAAGTTATTAATTTTCAATTTCACAAATTAATTGTAGTAATATATGAAAAATTTATCAAAAAAGAATAGTAGATTGTACAGACATTCTTGTTTATTGTCACTGTTTCTACTGTCTTTAGATTCTGAACATTTATAATAAATGGTATTACTTCTTCTCTGCCAAGCAACAATTCTCGGTCCCATCATTTTCTGATTTCACTGCTACTGTATCTAAGAGTATTCCTCTAAATTTCAATTGTCCACATTTCTGGATCTGATTCCATATCTTAACTGCATTTTTCCTCATAACCCTGCTCTCCCATGTGCTTATTATAATATATTTTGGATGTTCTCCAAATATGCTCTATCAGGTTGAATATGTAGTGATATGATGGTAGTTGTACAACTGTGTGTGTCTGGTATATTATGGCTCTTAACAATTCTCTTATTTGACCTTTGTTTCAAGAATTATTAGGAGATTTATCATATAAATGCTATGATAACGTCTAGGGTACACAGCAGATCATTTTCAAACTAATTTAAGAAATTGTTTTTATTTATTTCACGATGATAATCAGTATCACTAGTATTTGAAATAAATACTAGAGGCACTGTTTATAAAACCATTACATGTACCTGCATAATAGTGCATAAATGACTATAAACCTAAAACCAAGGCAAACTTTGTATTACTCGACACGTGTCAATTTTAATGCAGAGTATTACCTCTTGTCGTCAACTTTCGAACACTCTTATGACTATCATCCTGCCATGATCTGGTTACAGTGGCATTTTCAAAAATCCAAGTCTCATCCAAATAGACATATTCCAGTGGGCTTTCAGATTGTAAATTATTCATACATTTTTATAGAAAATTGGTTCGAGGAAGAACATGTGTTTTTTCCTTAATCTTCTCTATGGACAGTCTTTCTTATATTTGAAACCAATATCTGCTAGTACTCTACCAAAAGAATCAACAGAGCCATCAAAGATATGATGCTCCCCTAGCAGTGATAATACGAAGTTCATGTAAAGTGTTGTTCTAAAGCACACCATTAATATTATAATATTCTTTTTATTTTTAATGAGTTGTATAAGCAGCTTAGCGTTTTTATACAGATCGTATCGGGTAGTGTTGCTTTTATTGCAGGAGAAATCACATACAGTTTCCTGAAACGTTTTTTTAGGACTTCGGTGAGCATCATTTTGTTTACGTGTCTTAAAAATACTGCTCACAGATTCAACGGAAATATTTAAAGCTTGTGCAATTCTCTAAAATGATAATATTAATATTTATTTGATGTCATTACAACAAATATGGTTACATACCTCTCGCACACTTGTCAACGATAATAGTTATTCAATTTACGTTTGTATGTATGTAATCAAAGAGCTAATGAGCTCCTTTGACTGACTACTGAATGGCTTAAGCATCGTTAGTTCTAAAAAGAACTTTGAAAGATAATACTAGAATAAAATAACAAACATAAACAACAGCAACCAAAACCTATTTATACTGTCAAACAATACTGTCAAATGACAGCAAGGAATTCAAAATTCAAAATCACTAGCGACGTGTAAACGATGTTTCATGTAAGCCAACATCCGATGTTAATATTTTTGTAAAACTGGCTAAAATAACGCCAACATTATCATTTTTAATTAATATTAATAATTAAAATAATCCTGTAATTATTATTATATACATATAATATATTCTATACCAATGAAAATCTTAATTTAGTAATATATAAAGTAATTATGTTCGTTGTTATGAAATTGGCAATGCAGACGTCATTATTTTTTGTTTATGACGAAAGTGGATTGATTGCTGCTTTCTGGTATATACTAATAAACACATATAAATCAATGTATTAGTTGTAAGTTCACAAGTTTTTCTGTTCAAAATCTTTTCTGTTAATCAATATGAAACGATCGGTATTTACATTTAATAATATAATTTCACATATTCCAGTAAGCAGGTATAAACCAACGCAGAAGTTATAACTTCACAAGTTTTTCTGTTAATAATTCACTGAATCAGCTTTCATATCGTTTATTTATTCTACCCCGTATTTTCTGGGTAATTCTACAAATTCACCGATGAACTAAACTTGCACAAAACAGAATTCAATAAAAAAAACAACCTTGCGTATGCTTTCAGTAATATCATAGTTATAGATGTCAATTTAAATCAGAGGTTATAATTATGTTTTCTGTTTATCTGTCATTTCGAAAAATTCAATGCGATCAATTCTATCTCTCTTAGTTGTGGAGATAACTGCGTCAAAATGTAGCCTATATGAGAACTGTCAATCTGTCCGCAATGACGTCATTGACAGCTAAAGTGAGCATACCGGTATAAGTGTATCGTGATATGAACTGACATTTATTTCCAAAATGGCCGACGAGTCAGCTGTCCTAAATATAGTAGCTATAACCGGTATGCTCACTTTAGCTGTCAATGACGTCATTGCGGAGCAAGTCAGATTGACAGTTCTCATATGGGCTATATTTTGACGCAGTTTGAAGTTGTTTTATCGTTTTATTTAAGTAATACTCTATTTAATATGCCAGGTTGTGTTGTATAAGGGTGCCGTAATTACAGTCGAAAAAGTAGAGATAGCCACATTAAATATTACAGGTTTCCCAAAGAAGACACGGTACGAAATTTGTGGTTAATTGCGTCTAAGGACAGGACTCAATAAATTTGAAAAATGGTAATACCAGATATCCAAATTACCCAATTTAATAGTAGTTTCTGATTATAGTGGTTTATTTAATAATATAAGCAATTATTGAAGTACTCAGGCAAAGTGGTATTTTAAAATGCTATCATAACTACGTAAGATGTTTGACTCTTTTTGCATGTGTTTAAACTACATTTTCAATACACAATGCATAATAGTTTATTCTGTGAATTCATTTGTGTTTGTACTGTGCTACCTAGAGGCTACAGTTATGCATTAATGGTCTGTAAATCTGAAAATTGTAATTGATAAATCTTTCATTTAGTGAATAAAATCATTGCCAAAATGTAAATAAAGATATTTGTTTAACATATATTTTGAGGCTTATAATATTTTCTTTTGCACAGATGTAAATCCTATTTAGTGAATCACATAGATCTGAAGTATTCGATATTGGTAATGTACAGCTACATCTCTTTTAATAGAAGGGTCTCGGGCAATTGAAGAGAAGATAAACCAAGATTTGAATAAAGCAAATACAACTTGGCTGGAGTTTGCTATGTTTACATATTTTGTATGTTCACAATAATTATAAATTACCCACCGAAATACAAGAGCATAAAACTGACTCAGAATTTTAAGAAGCTTCGTATTACAATAATATTAAGTTAAAATAAAACTGCCAAATATAACTTTTATTTCATCTTCTTCCTGCCTTATAATTTTTTTAATTTGAAGACACTATTGGGTTTTTGTGTTTGATAAAAACACTATTTGAACAAATCACAAATATTTATAACAGGCAGACAATGTATTATATGTTCCTTAAGAAAGATACCATGGAGGTTATGGCCAAATGTTTGTAAAAGGCGGGAATTGTAATTATGGTTGATAATATAAATACAAATAACTTTGATAGTTCAAGAAGTTTATTTCAATTCAGTAAGAGTCAATGTTTTTAACACTACTAAATAAATTTTGTATCAAAATGAAATCCAAATACTATTCTTACTATATCCTTGCCATATATTAATGAAAAGCAACCTAAATTAGTTAACAATGATACAGAAATTCTTAATAAGCAAAAAAAATATGTGTGTTGCTACCATGTATAAAATTCCTCAAAATACTTTATAAATGTTTGCAGATGTACAAACATGTTGCTCTTAAGGTGACAATCTTGGAAAAAGTATTGAATCAAATAATTTGCTTTCATAGATGACATTGGACACTTTAAAGCTTCAAAATTAGTCTATGTCGATGCTTCACACATTTTACTGCTTGATCCTAAAGTACTTTGAGGATCTGTATTATGTTTTACCAAAGCATCTATTTTTTACTTTTTAAAGATTTTCAACTCACTGTTTATTGCTTCAAGTTGTGTTTTCTTTAAATCTGAGAATTGCATTTGAATTTAAATCTCTGCATGATTTATTGGAAAATTCCAGTAATTCTTGTTGGAGTAATGTATGAAAACATAATGGCTTAAAATGAACGGAACAGATACATGCTAAAATATTTTTTTTTATTATGAATGAACAATGATAAAATCAGATTTCTGGAAATATCATTTTTCAAATTTATTAAATCATGCCTTTTACATGCAATTAACCACACATTTTGTACCGTCTCTTCCTTGGGAAACCTGTAATATTTAATCTGACTGTCTCTACTTTGTCAATTTTCATATTAAATAGAATATTACTTTAAAAAAACGATGAAACAACCTCAAACTGCGTCAAAATGTATATAGCCCATATGAGAACTGTCAATCTGACTTGCTCCGCAATGACGTCATTGACAGCTAAAGTGAGCATACCGGTATAAGTGTATCATGTTTCCACTCATTATCTCTGACACGTCAGACATTTTTACTCTATCGAATACCTTTGTGTGGGCTATGAAGCACGTAGAGGCGGGTGTGTTTTATTCCAGTGCTTTTTCCACAATCTGAGGTAAAATAAGTCTGGCGTCTATAGTTGACGTATTTCGTCGAAATCCCTTTGTGTTTTTTTTGTAACGGATGCCGCTGCATATATGAAGGCGGCTACTCGACTTTTACAACCAATATAAAGCATATTAAATGTATTGCACATGCTCTTGATTTAGTATCAAAGGAAGTCAGAAAATGCTACCCAAATATTTATTTCGTGAAGAACTGCAACATGTGCCACTTGACGTTAAAACTATGATACAGCAACTGAATCCGAATGACTATTCTAAATAACAATCGAGGATTCATACTGTACGCCAAATAGTGAGTTGTTTACTTGTAAGGAAGTGGACTTTTCCGAACCAGGGATATATGTGCCAACTTTAAAGAACTTTATATACATTAAATATGCCCTTATTAGAGCGGTAAATGTTGAACGATCGTTTTCAATGTATAAATGTATTTGAGATACCATACAATTATTAACACTTGGGTTGTAATGAAACCCATGAACATTATCCCCTATATTACTTAGTAAGGCCCAAAACTGGCTGAGATACTAAAACGGTACTAAATTCCCATAACAAACAAATTTTCCTAGCTGCCAGCTGAAATAAACATAAGACTCTTTGTTTTTTAATTATACGCTAATTTGGCGACTTTACGTGTTTCTCAGAAACGATCCGGATAAAGAGATGCCTGATCAGTTTATTTTATCTCCAATAATTAGTGAAAAATTTAGACTCTGACACTAATCAAAACAAAGAAAAAGAAGAGACAGTATTATATTATATTGAACATTTATATTAGAAATAAACACTTGTAAAATATACTGACACACAACAGATGTAAAAACATTGGCAAGTTTGATTAAAATGAATACTTAATGCTACTGAAACCTAATAAATTAATATTGTCAAATCCATTATCTAATTTAGAGAGCTGCAGTCGCTAAGAAAAGACATAATAATAATTTCAGTTTATGTATCATATAATCTGAGTACTTGCCCAGTTTATGAATTACTTTAGGCCTCTTTTATTTAACCTACAAATGGTAATAGTTTCTTATTTAAATATGTATTTAATAAAACACTTTCTTTCATCTTTATTCGCATAGAAAACCTCGGTCTTCTTCTCTTTCGAATTATCCCCGTCGACGGCTTCAATCAGAATGACTATTCTAAATAACAATCGACGATTGATACTGTACGCCAAATAGTGAGTTGATTACTTGTAAAGAAGTAGACTTTTCCGAACTAGGGATAAATGTGCCGGCATTAAAGAACTTTATATACTTTAAATATGCCCTTATTAGAGCGGTAAATGTTGAACGATCGTTTTCAATGTATAAATGTATTTGAGATGCCATAGGTACAATTATCAAATGGCAATAGTTTCAATCGAAGAATTTGCACTAATTATATTATTATACATAGGCTTATATACGAACGATTACAACTTGCGACAATGAAAATAACACTATTGTCGCTAATAATTAGGGAGCGGACACGAAAGGTTGGTGACTCAACGCCCATGGGCGCAATATTGAAATGTTATATTTTTAAAAAGGTTTTAATTTTATTTATATAATTGGATAACAAGTGGCTGGTGATCCATAAAATACAAAATACCTTATTATTTGTTCATTTTGTAGTTGAAGTCGAGTAAAGGAGTATTAATATTTACTAGCAATACTTTCTCAAAGTTCTCTTCTGGAAGATTTATTATCTTTGAATGAAGTGAAGTACATCCTTGTAGATAGAAAACGTCCTTTCTACATCGAAACTGGTAATAGGTGCGTACTGAAAATATTCTTTTATTATTATTTATTATTTGTGTCATTGTCCCCATACACAATTGCGGCAATGTTATTAAATCTGGATTTCTATTAAAAACTGCGTCTAACTTTTGCCGAAGGTCAAATCCAAAGTTACTTGGAATACTTTTGAAATTATTAATAGCCACATCTAATGTGGTTAATCCTTATTTTAATTTGAGATTTGTGTTAGTTCCTTGCCCTCAGAAATACTTCGAGTATCGTAATTTAAACATGTAACGAAATTTTGTAAACTATCGAAATTCTCTGCATAAAAACTAACAGCTTCCAACCATGTCCCAAACTAGTTATTAATGGCGAGGGAGGCAGTGATAAAGATGGAAGTTTTTTCCCCTGTAAAGAGCTACTCTCGATGGTGCTTTTGTGAAAACTTTTTTAAAAGCGGATACAACTCGATCAATTTCCGGATACCTGTCTCTGATATATTCACAGATTCTGTGGAGAGCATGTGCTACAAAAGTAATATGCAGCATATAAGGATATGTTTCCTTTAATAGTCTACCTGTTTTTAACATATATGCGGCACTGTCACTAGCAAATAAAAGTATTTTTTCCCTGTACCTGTCGTCCGAATGAAGCATTTTGTGCAAATTCTCGTCAATGGTTTTAGCAACTGTTTCCGCATCAACTATATTTATAACTTTAGGTGCTATTATATATGCGTTATATGGAATAGTTGGATGTAGTACACCAGTTACAACATTTACCACAGAGCGCCCTAATATATCGACACTTTCGTCGGCACTTATCCATAAGTACTGATTTGAAAGATGTCTTCTAATGCATTCTACTGTTTTCGTGAAGCACTTAGAAACACAATATTTGCGTAAGGTGGACTCATCAGGAACATATCTTTGAAGAAATGTTTTGAAAGTGGGATTGTCAGGTTTCTTTAATGGGATATTAGCCGCCATTAAAGCTTCACGGAGTTCTTCGTTAAAATTGTCAGCTTTCAACGAGTCCAGTTTCTTAGCGGTGCTAAGTGACGGCACGTGGCATTTTTGGTCATTCTGTAACGATATTTTACAGACTATGCAATAAATTTCGGAATGACTGACAATGGACGACATACAATCAGTATGGCACTTAATCCAATTTGCCATTGTTTTACGATGCCATTATCGACGTTCTTCCATATCATAGCAACATAAACAATGTTCCACATCTAAATAAATGATAACTAAAAGTGTATGAGTATGTTATTGAAACTTAACCAATGCACACTTACGTCGAGATAATTGGGAGAAATAGATTCAATGAATAGGAACTATTACAAAAATTACGAAGTACGTAATTCACAGTCAAAGTAATGAAAAAAACGAAGCTAACGTAAGTATGAATAGGTATATACATATATAACTTTATTTATCATGCGAAATATAAGGTAAAAATAATAAATTTTAAAAACCCCTCGCGCTACTACCTACGCTGATGAAGAAAAGAAGTTTATGAGGAAAGACGACTTTTTTTGCTGTCGTTTCGGGACAATAACAGATGTTGCAGTTCGCCATATTAATAGTACTATTCAGTAACTGTGTTGTTTACATTGTTTCTTTGCTCCGTCATAATTTAAACCTAGCACGTCCGATGTCTACTAATAATAATGAAAAAAAAACGTCGCCTCTGCATGCATACAATAGAACTTATGTTTTCACTTGCATATATACACTTACAAGACAGCACCATATCCTTATTTTTATAATTAAATAACGCTTATGTGTTGTTGTTAGACTTTTAAATATATAATCATTATTTTACTTAAATATGTATATAAATTGTTATGAGTTTTTACTTGGTTTTTTTATTTTATTTTATTTTATTAAGGACACAATCATACAAATGTCCTACAGTGTTCGCTTATAAATTACATACATACAATATTCAGTTATTATAATTTTACATTTGCGCACTATTTACACTTACGTATTCATCCAAATAAGGAAAGAAACCTGTGTTTCAGAGAAGTGCTATTGTTAACAAACGTTTTTATTACTAACATCTACTAACATTAAAAATAAAATATCAAATTCTGTTTTTAAAATATGTTTGACCTGACACAATGTCATATGACAACTGTCTTATCTGACATCACTCTAAACAAAATAATCATTGACAACCGGTCCACGGCTCATTCCAATTCAATCGTACCCGACCTGGAGAACACGTCGAACAGCGCCGCTACATGAATGTAAGGAGGTAAAAGGCAACGGTAACATACGCCCCCACCCCTCGAAAGACGCTGTTTCGATTAATTCTCCAGGTCCGTTACGCATTTTCATGTCTCTCATCTGGTTCGCGGCTGGTTCCCGGGCGTGGCTGTTGTTCAGGAACTGGAGCTGGTGCCTGTCTCATGGGTCGCAACTGGTTGAGATGATATTTTGCACGTTGTGCCCCGGGTCGCTCAACCCATACGCAGGTATCTCCTGCCAGCTCCACAACAGGATAGGGTCCCATCCATCGTGGTCCGAAATGCTGGCCAGGTGGAGGATGCGACTTCACCATCACTAGGTCTCCCACCTGCAGATTTATCGGCATGGGGGCACCAGGTTGTACGTAGCGTCGTTCTCGATATCGGAGCTCATTTTCGTGCACTTTCTGGGTTCGTTGTTCCGCAGGCTCTGGTTCCTGATATTGCGGGTCTCGCCACTCACCCGGGCGATGCAGCTCATACCCGAACAGGGCTTTGGCCGGAGAGTAGCCTGTTGCGGCGTTCTGGCGACATCTCAGGTTGAACAGCACGGTTCCCAGCTTCTCATCCCATCTTTCTGGTGTCTCACCTTCGAGCTGAATACGGAGTCCCTTTTTAATGTCTTGGTTCTTTCGTTCCACGGGGTTGGCTCTTGGGTGGTATATTGCCGTAGTCCAATGTATGCTTTGCCACCTCCGCAGCGCCGCCTCCCATGCCACCGAGTTGAACTGCGGGCCATTGTCAGTAAGGATTGTCATGGGGTATCCAAATCTCTGAAACATCTGTTCCAGGTACTCGATTGTTGCGGTGGATGTGGCATTTTTGACGGCTCCCGCCTCAATCCATCGAGAGTACACATCTTGGGCCACGATCCCATAGCGGTTTCCTGACCGAGCCTCCGTCATTGGTCCAATGACGTCCATCGAAATCACCTCAAAGGGGCGGGCTGGAGCGTGTGGTCTAAGAGGTGCCTGGGTCTGGTTGGCTCCCCTTTTGAAGGCATTGCAAATGCGGCAACATTTGACGTGGTCAGTTATTTCAGATTTCATGTGCGGCCAAAAGTATCGCTCCGCAATGGCCCGGATAGTCTCTTCGGTCCCGGGATGTCCGGCCGTGTGGTGGTCGTGGTATTTGTTGATTACCAACGTTCGCGCCGTGGAGGGTACGAATATGGGTAGTCTATTCCCAATTTGTCGCCGAAGGAATCCATCGCGAAACACCCAAGGGGATTCATCGTCCTCGTCCGTGGGTTGTATGGCCGTTTGGAGTAATTCTTGGATATGTGGGTCCCCTTGCTGGGCGTCTTGTAGTTGGTGGAATAGTGGTTCTTCGCCGGTGATGATGTAAACGTTCTGGCCTGCCTCTGGGGCTCGGGGTGACTGGTAGTCGTATGGGAGCAAGCGCTCCGTGTCTTCCAACTCGGGGCCTATTCTCTCGTTCCCCGGGTTCCTGGAGAGGGCATCCGGCAATTCATTTTCCCGGCCGGGTATGTGTTTGACTGTGTATTGAAACTCCTGCAGCAACAAGGACCATCTCATAAGCTTGGACTTGGCTTCCCGGAATTGCTGGAGCCAGGTGAGAGACTTACTATCCGTTCTAAGCTTAAACGGTCGATCCTCCAAGTACGGACGGTACCTCTTAATGGCCCAGACCACTGCCAGGCATTCTTATTCGTTGACATGGTACCTCTGTTCTGTCTTGTTGAACTTCACACTGGCGTAGCTGACCACTCGTCGTTGCCCATCTTCCTCTTGATAGAGAACAGCGGAGCCGCCGAGGACGCTGGCGTCCGTCTGGAGGACAAATGGCTGCCGAAAGTCCGGTCGGTGCAAGAACAGAGGTTCCGAGGCGGCTCGCTTGATGGCATCAAAGGCTGCGGCAGCGCTCGCGTTCCATTTGTAGGTTGTTTTGGTGTTAAGGAGATCCGTCAAAGGAGCCATTATCTCTGAGCATCCTGGGATGTAATCCCTCAACCAATTGATAATTCCTTCCGAGATTTTGGGGCCTCAGTAGACATGATGGCGTTCACATGGGCTTCTTGCGGTTGGTTACCGGTAGAGGTGACGACATGACCCAGATAGTTTATCTTGTCGCTGGCGAATCGGCATTTCTCCAAATTTAGTCTTAGTCCATGTTGGGACAAACGTTCGAACACCAATCTTAGATGTCGCTGGTGTTCCTCCCAGGTTTCGGAGAACACAATGACGTCATCCAGGTAGGCAATCGCAAAGTCTTGGAGGTACCCCACCAAGACGTGTTGTACCATTAGTTTTTGGAACGTCGCCGGTGCCCCTTTGAGACCGAACGGCATTACTTCAAATTCATAAGCTGCCCCATCCGGGGTGGTGAAGGCTGTAAGTGGTTTCGACTCCTCGGCTAGCGCAATTTGCCAGTAGCCGTTTCTTAGATCAAGGGTCGAAAATATTCTTGCCGTTCCCAGGTCTCTCAGGGACTCGTGAATCGGGGGTAGCGGACTGGACTCGTCGTGGGTACGGTCGTTTAGTCTTCGAAAGTCTACACAGAAGCGAGGTTCGCCGTTCTTCTTTGCTACGATAACCACCGGAGAGTCATAATTGCTGTGGCTAGGGCGGATCACCTGGGCAGCCAACATCTTTTCCACCTGCTCGGCGATTATCTTCTTCTTCTCCGGGGAATATCGGTATTGAAGCGCCCTTACTGGTGTTGTATCCTTCAGCCGGATAGTATGTTGGGTAGTCGCTGTGGTGGTTATCACCCCTCCTTCCTTGAACAGTTCGCTGAACTGCTCCAAAATCAGCAGGAGTGACCGTCGCTGGTCTTCGGTACACTGGCCCATCTCCATCGCGGCACTACCAAGGTCGAAACGGACCGGTTCACTATTTCTGGGCGAACGCGAATGAAAATGGATCGTGTGTCGTTGTCTGGCACCAACATGCACACAACCCCGCGGCACATCGATCACTGTTTGATGTTCACTAAGCCAAGGCAATCCGAAGATTATGTCGACCTGCAGATCGTTCACTTGTTGCACTTGAACTTAAACATACCGTTGGTCGTTTCCGCGCACAAAGTTCAACGGCGATTGGCCTCGAAGGTATGTTGGTTCGTGGCCAAACGGAACTGCATTGGTGGTATGGCGATGGTAGATCCGGTTACCCAACCGGGCCGAATCAGGTTCTGACTAGCGGCCGTATCGATGAGAGCGAGGGCCGTCCGGCCATTTATTCGTAGTGCTATCGCTGGGGTATCCTGATTGGCTGTTGTGATTAGGGGCGGCCCTGTCGGCTTCCCCCGAGTCCTGTTGTGGACGAGGATGGCGTTCCCTGAACGCCTGGGGTTGTTCTGGGCAGTTCCTGTTAAGATGACGTCCCGGGCAGAACCAGCATCTCGGCAATGATTTTTCTGTAGGTGGTTCACGCTTAATAGGTGACGGTCGTGCACTTGATTCCTTCTTAGATTGCGATGCCTTGTTCTGGAAATTGGTGAAAATATTTGACCATTTCTCACACGCCTCTTGCAATTCTCGGACCGTGGTTGGATTTGACTGGGCGACTTGGATGCAATATTGTTCCGTCAATAACATGGTGATGTGCTGCACCAGTTCTTCTTCCGGCCACTGAGGATCAAATCCTCGGCACAACCGTTTTTGCCGGGTAATGAATGTAGCTGGATCCTCTTCCGGCCGCTATCTTGTGTCGCAAGCACTTCGTAGTGCCCTCCGCCTCTGGGGGCTCAAGAATTCGCGTCGGAATCTATAGGTGAATTCGACTAATGTATCGAACCCACCTTCATTTTTCTTAGCCCATGTTAATGCTTCATCTGCGAAGAACGGCTGTACCGCATCATCAATATCCTCAGGTACTTCAAATGTTCTATCGTCCAGATGTACTAACAGTCTTGTAAGGAAGACCTCCGGGTCCTCCATCAGATGGCCACTATATGCTCTTGGAGGTGCAGTATTGGTTAACCCAGGTTGACAGGTGTGACAGCATGTCTGATGATAACACTTAGTTGGCTCCCTGACAGTCATTACTCCGGGAGCTGCGGCGTTTTCTTGAATATTCCTGGGTTCCTGATTTGTTTCAGCGTTCATAGGCGTATAAACAGGTTCTGGTTCCACATCAGGACCCAGATTAATAATAGCCTTGGGGGCGGTTTTTGGAGTGACAGCGTGGATCTTCTCCAGGGCCTGCATTCGTTTATTTATTAATTTTATTTCGTTAATAAGGATCTCCACTTGTAGCGCTGGATTAACTCCAGGGGTGACTGCTCGCGGAGAAGGCTGCTGCAGTGGGGTCCTCGACTCCGGATCTTCCACAACGTCGCTGCTCTGGCGATCCTTCTTGTTTCGTTTCGATGGCATGGTGCGGGGTAAATTCGCGAACACTCACTTAAAATGTTCAGGTGCGGGGTGAATTCGCGAACACTCACTTTAAATGTTCACTGCCACTTAGTTGGACGCCAAAATGTTAACAAACGTTTTTATTACTAACATCTACTAACATTAAAAATAAAATATCAAATTCTGTTTTTAAAATATGTTTGACCTGACACAATGTCATATGACAACTGTCTTATCTGACATCACTCTAAACAAAATAACCATTGACAACCGGTCCACGGCTCATTCCAATTCAATCGTACCCGACCTGGAGAACACGTCGAACAGCGCCGCTACATGAATGTAAGGAGGGTAAAGGCAACGGTAACACTATCAGTAAACGCAATCACAGAATACTTGATTACGACCATAGTTCTCATAACTTACAACAAGTCTAAATAATTAACCACAATGCAAAACAATAGAACGTAACAATTTGATTAAGAATCTGAATGCATATAATTATAGGTTAGGATTTTTACGAATAACCCGCTTTTATGTTTTGCTATGACGATTCGTATTCGGTAAACTTCGTATATCTACTAGCGCTTAGCTAGAATAAAATTCAAAATTGGTAAAACCCATGACCAGGCCCTGACGAATGCATTATTATTTTCTGATATAATACATGCTATCAGGTTGTAGTGCGAGGGCATGGATAACCTATATGTCAGTTTATATTATTACTAGATATGGATCATGGATGTATTAACAGTATATGGATTGCGCATACTGTTCACGGATAACACACTCCAACATTAGAATATGATTAGAGTAAGAGATCGCGTCAGTGAGATACAGTTAGTCAGGGCGAAACCCATAAGGTTTACGTTGTTATTTTGGTTTTGTAGAAATTATCCGTTTATCTCGTGTAATACTGATCGGATTCCGACTTAAATATTTAGAACACGTGGCGAAAAAAGGACAATTACTTGTAGAGTGTTATTTATTAAAAATCGCCATGTAGTATTAAGTAATATAGTAAAAAATGGCAAGTTCGTGTTCCGCGTATGGATGTACAAATCGTTATGTTAAATAATAAATAAGATTCAAAATTGTAAAGCCCCTGACTAAGCCCTGCCTTCGACTGACTATTGTTGTCAAAGTATCATATTTCCTTGTTCTCCAAAACATGTGCATTTTTGTTCCTCTTATTTGTCTTCGCGTGTATTTTAGAAGTATTTGCGTTCACACAATACTTCTCACGTGTGTCCTATTTCCACATTAACAAAAAAGAACGGTACAGACAGTTTATTTATAAGAAACTACAATACTCAAACAGTCCCTAAATCTAGTATAAATATTGTCTAAATTATGCCTAACACATGTAGGTTGATACTTACTTACTTATTCGTATCCTCTTTTGCCGTTAGGCGTCCAGGCGTTCTGTTTGAAGAATTTTCTCTATCCTGTTCTCTCTCTAGATATTTTTTGAGCATCTTTCCAGTTGCTTTCCCGATCCGCCAGCAGCTGCGCTATCTCCTGATTCCATACTCTTCTTGGTATACCTCTGTTTCTCCTCTTGTTCCCGCCGGCCTCCCATATTTCTTTTACAGGGTTTGTGTTACTCATTCGTGTGAGGTATTCAAACCAAGTAAGTTGTTTTTCCTGGATTTTTTCTATTACTGATGTTACACCTTTTTCTCGTAACTGCTCATTTCTAATTCTATCCTGTCTGGTAACACCACCTATTCTCCTTAAAATCCTCATTTCGGGCGCTGTTATTCTTGATTTCACCTTCTTACTCAATACTCATGACTCGCCGCCTTAGCATAGTGTCGGAAGAAATATTGTCTTCGTTTCCCTGCTGACCTCTCTTACTTAAAAATATGTATTTCAGAGGTTGAAATACATATAAACTAATTGCTTAAGTAAAATAAAAGTTTGATTCCAATGCCCATGTATCATACAGAGTCCTCTCTTTACTCTTCTCTGAAAACAATATAAATATTTAAATTATCCTGTACCGTTACAGAGTATATGGAAAAATTAATATTGATTTATTTTCCTTTGAACTCTCAACATGAACCGTCAACAGTCAGGATACGTGATATGTTTATAAACCCTGCAGGATTGCTTCTGGAGAAGCAGTATTTACTTTTACTTTACAAGTACTTGTTTCTCTATACGTATTTTGATTCATATGTGAAAACCATTACATCTGGATTCATGACGTCCTCGATGGTACCCTGGAATTGACATTATGTAAATCCGACTTGCAATTCCTTGTTATAAGTATTTATGTTCGTTAGAGATGCCTATATACTATACAAATACACAAGAAAAACTATAAATTAATAATTTAAATGCCATGTTAATTTCCAACAAAACACCAATTAAATCATCTATATTTTAATTGTAATTATAATTATTACAGTTAGACAGGTTGTGATTTAAATGTCATATGATTATACAATAACATGCGTGTGTGAAAAGCTCGAGCGTTAAATTCTGAAAGAAAAACTAAATCCGCGACGAAGCCGTGACATTAATCGTTTTATGTATAACAAAAATTTTAACATACGAGACCATAGACGAGTATATTCCACAATTACTCGCAGTCTTATTTCTTGACGTTACAGTGTAATAACCATTCAACGTTCTTCTTATTAAAGTATAAAATACGATTATTAGAGGCTACTAAAAGGGCAGAACAAACTCAATTATTACAGCGAAGACAAGTATAACGAAACTATTTAATACATACGGTTAGAAAACACAAACGTCCACAATGTTAACATGGCATTGAATAATGTTAGAATACACGAAGGTAGGTCGTTGATTACCAAAAATTCAAACAATGAAACCGTAGCCAGAACGTACGTAAATTTTCATCCTATTCTGCACGCAAACTTAACGGAAAAGAGAGACCATTAGTGGTGCGACCGAACACCGTGTGTAAGTTTATCTCATTCCTTCTTAGTATCTAATGTCAATAAAAACTTCCAAATGAACAGAGACAGCAGAAGTTTTTCTCATGTGCGATATATTCAATTATATATAGAGAGGAACAATTGCCGAAAGTCTAGAGAGAGGGAGAAATATACGATAAGGGATGATGAAAAGGGAAAGGTAACTCAGCTGCAGCGTTTGCACGCTTCACGCTCAATTTTGATTTGAATTTCATGTCTTTTCAATGTTGATTAGCACGGGTGTCACAGGCCACCCTGTATGTTACATTGTTCCTTGTGAAAAATATACGGCGGCCTCCCCAAACTAAATGGAAGCAAAACTGCAATTGTTAACAACGTTAGTTCTTGTGACGCATGTGCCTCTTTGATTTATAATTATTGTCCGAAAATACATGACGGATGTTAGGTTATGGAAAGGATTAGGAAGTCATCAAATATAAACTATATAGTATTATACATACATAGTATGAGCTATACAGACATTTGCAAAACAAGACATGTTATGTGATATAAATATATGTCTCCTTAATACTGTAAACAAACTGGTATTAATTTTTCATTTGTAAGAATACATCGTTTCAGTTTTAATTTATTTAGATATACTTTACACCATGCACCTTAATTTTTTTCAATCTTCAGAAATAATAATTTGCATTTATCGTACACATTTTCCAATAGCACCGCTCCAATAATAAGATAATTGTAATTCAATCAAAATTCTGTAGTTTTATGTTAATCTAAATGCAAACCACTTCTTCTTTCAAACAGTTTGTATGAATTACTTAACATCTGCTATAACCCTGTAATTATAGATTATAGCATATACCAATAATCCAGATACTGCGGCCAAGTAAATAAATTTCTAATAACGTCATACATATCATGCAGTAGATTAGTTAAAATGTGAAAATTGCTATAAGAAATGTGTTAATCACTAAGTTTTAACTGAATATAATCGCTGTGGCTAAATGTCTACCGGCGGTCTTGCCCGTATAAATTGATAGTTCTCTCGGCGAGTGGAATCTATACGATCGTAGTCAAGTGTCCGCGGGCAAGCAAATGTTTTGTGCAATCGCGGCGGAATGAGCGTTTTCGTTTTGTCGATTTTCACGGGTCGGCGGCATGTTACTATATTACACGAAAATTCCGCCTTTATCCTATTGATCATAACCTAGTTTTATTTATTAATGTTCGTGTGAATCTGCTTATTTATTAAAATAGGCAAATACAGATGATATAAATTGTACTTTGCATTATTATGACTAATTTACTTCTGTATTTCTAATTCACTCAAAATAAGGTTTGTAATAATTAGTAAGCAAAGCATCTATTAAAATACAAAAAACAAACACTGACAAGAAAGTCTATTTTAAATTATTTTGTGAGTAATTCACAAGTATGAAATATGTGTTGTTTATATCTGAAGTAATATTTATGTTTCAAACTGTCAAAATAAATGTTCAAATTAGTAGAAAAAATGAATTTGTTAGGATACACTTACAAGTATTATAGTTTTTCTCATTATACAATATACGATATAGATATATTCATATTTTAATTATTCATTATATATTTATTTAAATATATTTGCATAATGATTTTTATTATAATTTGTAAAAATAAAACAATCAATACTTAGTAAATTATAGGTAGTATTTATTGTTTGTGAAGTAATAAAACGAGTAGTTCTTAATACAAAAACTCTATGTCACATATATAATTATCTTGTAATTTATTTACAAACATGGTTTTATCGTATTTCATTCCTTTTTAAAAGCATCGGCAAAGAATGAGTTGTAAAAATGACTTTCTTGTATATACAAAAATTGTACCGTAATCCTTTTAATGTCCTAATATATATATATATGTAAGTAGTGTTACTATTAACCTAAAGAAAAGAAGAATATGCAAGTACACTGATCTATACAAGTTAGGGAAAATTGAAATATCTTTTACTTTACTAACTATACGATCCTTGTAACTTTCAAATTATTGTAGTGAACAATAATTATAAATCATAGCTTTCGAGGGTCTATAGTAAAAGTAATTTAAGTATGTACATAAATGATATTGTCTTCATTCCTCTTTACAAGTGATATGCCCAAAGTAACCTAACATAATAATCTTCTTCTTCTTATTCTTTCTTTTTTCTTAAGACTTAGTCATGTTTCTTCTACTGTTCTTGATCTCGTTCACTTCTTGGGAAGCAAATGTCCAGCTGTCGCACCATCTTTTGGGAGGTCGACCGGGGAATCTCACATGCCGAACGGAAAGATACTGTTCATAAGTGATCTTCCGATAGGAGAATCACTTGTGATCGTTCGTAGTAATTCTTATGTTAGTCCTCTAGTTGTTATTACTGTTTAATAAATAAATGTGTTACAATTAGTATTTTATTGCGACAGTTCAATCTCCTCGCCTCCTTAAGAGAAAGCCAGCCAGGCCTGCGAAGAATTAAAGGAGGTACCTTTTGCAATTGATATTTTATAATTATAAAGCGGGTGCTCTCCCCAGAGCAAAACCCCCGTCACGGGTTTAGACCTACGACATTAACGTTAAAGGCCACCGTGACATTGTGGTGGAGACACGTTAATATCTTCACCGTGACACTATAATTGGTTCATTTCTAAAAATTCCGAAATATGATTAGCTGATTAGATATGAGTGATATAATAAATGATACATCAACTCTTAAGTGCGTAACACATTGCTAACATGGCCATATTCAGACCATAAAATCTCAAAACAATCATTCGTATTTTTAAAGTATTAGCATGTAATCTTCTACGTCTAACTTGTACTGATCGTTTTCCTTGCGTGCGCTGAGAGTAAAGTAAACCTATTCCTAGCTATTACCTATCGCACCGGCATCATTTTCCTCGTTCAAATTGAAACAAACTCGCCTACGCCCCCCGACAAATTATTCTTTTTGGAATTATATTTATTTTAAATTTTTTTTACATTGTACTTAAATTAATTTAATAATTCTATCTAAAAATTTAGTGAATTTCAGATGATGCCATACACTTTATTCATTTCTCTTGTTCCTACTGAAAATACATTTAGTAAATTACTGTTAAATATTAAATTTTAGTTATTTTTTTTGTATTTTCTATACATATTTTGCTTTACTGCTTTATTCACTATATGTTATTTACTTTACATTCTTTATTCTTTTTGGAGGTATATTTATTTTAAATTTGTTTTACGTTGTATTTAACTTAGTAATTGTGCTGTCATTTGAATAAATTTTCTGTGTATTATAATGCAGGTAATTATTATGGTTATAAATTATGAAACCGAGAAGTTTATTCATGTAATGAAAGAGACGCGCTTTATGAAAATATGTAACTAGTACATTATATAAACTATACGAAATTATTTTAAAGAAGAAATATTTGCAAAGAAGTTCTCTGCAGATCTTCCTATTAGCTATATATTAAAATCATTACTATTTCTCTCATAAAGGCAATAATAAATTAGTAAAAAATCATACAGTCTCGCTTAATTTCTTTGTCAAGCGTGCATTTTAATTAATTCAGTACACTCTGGCGGCGAGTAATTCCAAAAACTAGTTTAGTCATATTTATAACAGCAGTAGAGGAAAAGGTGATGTTTTTAATACTCGAACAATGCAAAATTCAGTTTTGGTACCGACACGTGAGTGTGTTAGCTTCACGCTGATCAAAGTTGCCTTTGGTTTGCCGACGAAACAAAATATTAATCGTTAAAAGCACCTCCAGAGTTATTCTACACCATATATACGAATGAATAATATGTGTAAGAGCTGCTGTAATACGTCGACGTGAAACGAAATTCAATTACAAAATACAATCTATCGTGGATTATTGAGAAATTACTTGAAAATTACCTTTAAATTTCAACAGTCCTATAAAATAAATTAATGTTCAATAAAAATGTAATGTTCTTAAAATCGAATCAGCAATTTCTAAAACAGATGCTTTACACTGACACCATTTAAGCGATGAACTTATTTTGGTTCATTACACAAAATTTTTATAAAACTTTGGTGTGAGTCAAGAAAATGCACTGGTTCTTTTATTACTACAATTGCGTTTAATGTACAATACAAAAAATAAAACACATTATTCTAATTCCTGGTATCAAGATGTTTTATTTTTGAGATGCAAATATTTTATGGTGATATTATATGGAGAATTATTAGTTAAAAAGGTGTTACTGATTAATGAGGTAATTTTACTTAATTGGGTAAAATTCGGGAGATATGTTTTCCACTAATTTTAAATGGTAAATGTTAGAACACAAAATTAATCATTCATAACCAACTGGATCTCGCTATCGCTGCGCAATATTAAGTCAATCGCATAACTTCAATGTACATTGTTGATATTGATTCTGCTATCCTCAAAATATCGGCCCTTAGCAACGCCATCTAGTAATAAAATAATAAATCCAAAAAGAATGATTTCTCAATTTTTGTTGAAATAAACTTTAGAAAAACACTTTAAAAATTAACTTTACAATATTAAATATTATCTAATAATTTATTTTTGTATATGACTTCCTGAATTTTAAAAAATGTTGCGATGATGTAATCGTCACGTTCTCTGTATTCTAAAATTTTCAAGCTTTTACTATTTAACATCGCAATATTTGCCTCATAAAATATTTAGCCTCTCTGACATCTAGCATTCTTTGCATTTCCGTTAAGCCTAACATGTGAAAACATTTCTTTTACAGAATATGAACTAAATGATCTTGTTAAGACATAATAAAACCATAACTTTGTTGCACAGTATACTCAAATATTACAATAAACTGATATACATATATGCATGTACATTAAAAGAAATATAGAATATTTCGAAATAAAGCTGGTTAAAAATGTAATATTCTCTAAACTAATTTTTTCTTTGTATTTCGTTACTTATTTGATGTACTCTTTTCCATTTTGACACTATTACAATAAGCTAAATATGTTACCGACACAATCTTTGGTGCTGCCTATACCAAAGCTATTGTGTTTCTGTGAACAGATTTTAAGACAGAACCAACATTTGCTCCAACACCAATCACTTTCTTGTTGGCACTTGTCAACTTTACGTTGATAACAATGTGTATTATTGGTATAATTATACAGCATATTAATAATTACTATAGTATCTTCATTTTGTCAACAAATACAAGTCTATTACAGAACAAAAATTGAAAATGTTGAAATACTCATAATAAACCTATGTACTTGTTCTCTGATATATTTTTAAAGTTATACTAAACACTTTATAATTCACATATTCAGAGTTATTGTTAATATTAGTGCACACCTTTACACATTAAAATATTTGTAATTTTAACCAAAAAATCATAGCAATTCACCAAAAATTTTTCTTATACTTTTCGCATGATCAATTCTCAATTTCGGAAGTAATTTGGGAATTATATGCGTTTTAACACAGTTTCAATTGGTATACGCCCTAACTTCCAGAATATGTAGCACACATTAAATGAAACGGCAGAATATTTGTAGTATTACAAAAATGTAAGTAGCAAAAAATAAACAAAATAAATGTTCAAAGCCTAACGTCAATAGCAGTAATAAATTAAGTGTTATTTTTAGAACGTGATTTTAAAAATGCCGCGATTACCAAGTAGTTTATACTGCTTTGAATAGATGGCGCCAGGAATTTTTAGGTTAGCAGAATCAGAAAAATCTTGTTATGTGATAGTCTTAATATCGCGCAGCTATAGCGAGATCCAGTTGGCCATGAACATTTTTTTTGCTGGCGTCATCTAGTCATATAGTTGGAAAACAAAAAATCAAAGGAACCTACTTAATTCTTCCTTGTTAATAAGCATGAAGTTTGTTGTAATTTACAGCTAGCGTACTTTCTAGAGTTTCCAACGTGCTGTTGATGATTCCTTGAATTGTACTTGTAAAAGCTTTTTAAAAATAAGAAAATAATCTTTTCCTTTCAATAATTTATTTTTGTATTATGTAATGGTTCCAAATATATAAATATAATCATAAATGCTATACTAAAAATGAACTTTTAATCGCTGAGATATATTTTGCCCATCGCCTTATTTACCACAATTATTGTAAATTTGTATTTCACTAAGAGAGGATGTCCAAGCAATATGCCAGGAATCTTGAAGACTCTCAACAGACTGACAAAGCTTTAGAGTACTTTTACAATTTTCTAGAAGATGAATATAATTCAGAAAATGGAGTTTGTTCTGACACTGAAATACATTTGACTGCTTTGGATAAAGACTCGACCATAAATAACAATACTTACACAAATTGGCCATTTCCCACAACTCAAGTAGTAGTAACAACAGTTGATCACATTCACTTGTCGCACCAGATTACGATCCAAACGAAGTATCAGAGAACACCGCAGTTTGATGTTGCTATAAACGCACCGCTCCATATGCTCAGTAAACTCTTGGATGTCATTGTAAGGATTCATTTTTAGATTCTTTTTTATTGCTGTCCTAAATTGCCATGAGTGGGGACATAATAAAAAGAACCAACAATAGTAAAACATATTCATAATTATTAAAATTTATTTAAGATGTTAATTTTACACAGATGCTCAGTATACAAGCGTGGAATCTGTTTGGTTATAAAAGAGAATTAAAAAAATACATAATATATTGCACATTGGGGTTGTAATAAGGAATGCCTATTAAATCATATGACAGCTATGATTTCTTCTATCGGGTTGGAAACGGGAACATGATTATTATTATTGATTAGAGCAAAAAGTCAACAAAAACATTTATAACGTCGAAACATAACAACAATTAAATATATACAACTTAAGATTACAATAAGGAATGTATTAAGAAAGGAGTGTTACTATCAATCACAAGTATCCAAAAAACAGGACTACTGAATTAACAGTTTTATAAAAGAAAATCACATCAGCAGTTGAAAAAGGATGGACGTGTAAGAATTTTATACACAAAGTACACAAAATTAATATACCCTAAGATTAGTTATTTGAATCATATAAATTTGGGAAATTGTTATAAATGTTATAAATCTCGCTATATATTTATACATATTGTATTTTATATTCTTTAAGAAATAAAACGACACATGTTATACCTATATCTTTATGGTGTGATAATAGTAACTAAATGAATTCAATTTTTTTAAAATAAGTCGGCATGAATTGGTTCTCTTAGTATTGGAAAGTTTTTTAAGTGTTTTCTTTTTCAAAACTAAAATATCGTCTCCATTTGAAGAAACTCCCCACAGCAAAATTGCGTATATGACTGTCCTTAGTCGGTTGGAAATAACGTCAATGTGTGCATCCCACATCATGGAGAGTTAGATCAAGATGATTTATTGGATCGTTTTCTAAAAGTTCCAGATGCGTGTTCAATATAAATATAAAAATCTGAGCTTTTTCAATGTTCAAACTTAAATTATTTTGTTTAAAGTATGATTGCACTTATGATATTCATTACTCCCAAATCCCCGTATAGCATACAGATTTTGTTACTAAATAAAATTGTGATATCATCAACGCATTCCACATTTTTAAATTTAAAATCTTCATTAATGTCTTCTACATACATATTGAAAAATATGGGACCCAGTACTGAGCCCAGAGGCGACAGGCTTCAGTGATGATTATGATAACTGCTATCTATTGTCCAGAAAGCTACAGATAAATAAGCGTGTAGTTTTAATGAATACAAGAACACAATCAAGAAAATTAAAGAAAAGAAATTGCAAGAAATTATATAGAGAAATGTACAGAATGTTTGATATAGATTAAACAACAAGCGTGTAGCTTTACTGAACACAAAGATACGATCACGAAAAGGCCATATCCTCTAACACCATTTAAATCGTATTTGTCTAACATATTCTGAAATAAGAAACGTAATAGTACTCTTCCATGTGTGTACATACAAAAAATTCCATGGCTATGTTTCCTTTTTCAAATTGATAATGTAATGTTGCCTGTACACTGTAGCGTATACAGAACAACACTGATTTCAAATTTGCAAATATCAAATCAGTGTTGTTCTTACGCTACAATGCACAGGCAACGCGATTCATCAGCGTTACTGATGATGAAAACATAGTTGCCAGAATATGTGTATAAATTAGTGTAATTGGTGCTAAAGCTAGACATTCTAAAAATGTTGTAATATAGAATTTAAATAAATCTCCATTGGCACCGATTTCAATGAAACATAATTCAAAATCAATATCAACACAATAATTGACTTCCAACTTGAACAAACTAAACTATAAAATATTTTTTGTATTACAACACCATCGTACATACACATACAATTAATTCTGGAAGAGTGCATAGTTTTTCTAAATGAATAGTAATTTTTTTCGGACAAAAACTGATTTAGTTCAAAGAGTGTATTGCATTACAATTATTGTCAGGAATAGTCTTATTACTAAAACTACTCGTAGTATTCTATTTTGCCCATTTTGAGCCACAAGAATAAATCCGATTCAAATCTGATATTCGATCGGTGCTGGCAAAGAAACGGAATCGCTTTTTTTATTATCCCCTTAGGCCAGATATAAGGATCATATGCTATATCTTGAAGGTCCGTATGCAAACCCAGACGAAAAGATGCGGTCCTTTCTTTTATTTGGAGTTAGGTGACATCGTAGTCTCTATCGTAAAATGTTTTCGTTAAATATTCCTTAATCATTTTAGGACTCGAATCAAATTTACATCTAGCAATTTATCTTCTGTTTGGGTGCACCAAAACTATTAGATAGTATTACGGTTTGAATTTGAATCATTATTGCTTCCTCTAATTATATTGTCTTTTTTCCTTTAAAAGTACGTGTTGTCGATATTGATTTTTATTTATCATACACATCTGCTTCTTGGTTTACTGTTTTATATAAACCATGTTTTGTTGGCAGTATCGTGTCTGTGTTCGAGTTGGTCAATATTTCATAGTTGTGCTATGCGTTCATAATGTTGTCACTACAATTACAATTTGTTTTTATCACGTCGCTCACTTTAACACGAGATTTGTATGCAGATAACTAATGTTTTAATTCGATATTGTTCAATTTTAATTCACTTATTTCGCTTCTTAGTGTATTAATTTCCATAAGGTTTGCTAATTTCAATTTCAAACATACCGTCAATAAACTCCTTTACTTCAGCCATGTCAGAATCTTGAGGATCTTTTATCGCCAATATTCTTGTTTCTGAAACGAACCATACAATTAAAGAATATTACTTTTTGCTAAACTATATGTTTTTATGATATATGCATACAGGGACACATGTACGCTCGATCGACTCGAAGTTTAGATATGCTATCTTACTATCGCTAATATAGTTAAAAACAAATTTATCAACAAAGTAAAAGAAGCCTCATTATATAACTGAATCGCTTATTTCTGAAAAGTCCGAACATTATTTTTCACCATCTTGAGTTTTTAGTGGGAATCCACTCTTACATCCTCTACATATCGTTTGGTGCGGAAGCATCTAGTTCGTCTTGCTGTAATTCACTATTTTACCATATCTCCATCATGAAGTAAATCATGAGAGACATGATAAACAACCCATGTCGCTGACCTTAGCCACTCCTGCGCCAAACGCTTGGCTAAACGACAAAAATAACATGACCTTAAAAGTTTTGTCCTGTATGTCAGTAAGAAGTAATGTGGAACACAATTGTGAAGCACCTCAAAAACGACGAAACGTAAATAAGGAAAAGTAAAAAGAAATGTCATAAAATTTCCTAAAGTTCAAGGAAAAGAATATGTTAACTACAAAGGAAAAACTGCTCCAACAAAACTTATTGGTGCTTTTTACAGGTAAAATTATTTGACAGTATTAGCTATTTCTGATTTGATAAAAAAGCAACTTTTAATAGATGTCGAACGAAATATTAGAAAAAGTTAGTTTCAAGGAAAAAACAGTTTTCTTTAATAAGTTTTACTCCAGAACGACTAAGAATAAACCAGATATTTATGTGCATGCTCTTATAGGAATAATTCCTATGGCTACTAAATGAAAACTTTGATGAGTCTGGTCGAGAAAGGCAGAAATCATTTCGTCACTTTTTGTCTTTGAAACTACAAAAAATTAAAGTTTGTTTAGGGGCTTCTTTAAGCATGAAAAAAGGACGATTGAAGAGACTAAACAACTGTTAGTTTAAGGTGGGATTCCCAAAGACAAAGGGTGTCGGAATTATGCTAAAAGAAATAGTATAAAAGAAAATTATATAGAAGGCAGGAATCAAATTCTTCAGTATCCTATTAAATATAGCTACTATGTAAGTGTTGTTTGATGAATTTTCAACTACATTTTGGCAGATTTCAAATAGACGCCTGAGCCATTTGCGAAGATTTGAGTCTGAAAATCAGACCAGAAGCAAAAAGTGTAGCTGAAACGGAAAAAATGGTTAATAAAGGAAGGGCTATTAAATTGTATAATAGATTAAAAACCATAAGCGAAGTGTGCAACGAACAAAACGACTTGGCAGCATTAGCAATTGAGTTTATTTGGATTTGCAGCTACCGGAAATGCCAGTACATGACTTATTCTATCTGTTAGAGTTAAGTGTCAGTGTTTTTCTTTGTATTACTGATTTGAGAGTAAATAAGTCGTACTTTTATATTAACCTAAAGGATTTGCAGTCAATGGGACCATTGACTGCAAATCCGTTCGTTCTGTCATAATGGATTACATTAAACATTATGCTTTAGCAGAAACTACTGAACTGCGTTAGTTTTGCGATAACTTTTCAGGACAAAATTAAAATCACTGCTTGGTAAGAGTGTGTATGGCCCTTTAAGCAACAGACTGTTTTGAAAACATTCAACTCTTTTACCCAGTAAAAGGATATTCACTTTTACCTTGTTATAGCGTTCTAGGTATAAAAGATCGGGAGACGACGGGAATTTCACTAAAAATATTTGTAAGTTTTCAAAATGATTGGAAGGCGGGCGCAATTCTCAAGATGCTTAAACAGACACCCGGTATATTATTTTTTATATATTTTATGCTGATTGTTAATTGTGTATTTTTAATTAATACCCCACAATCGTAGAAGTTACTGTTGGTACGACAGCGGGGCACAATGGTAATGGATGTCCTACCAGAAAGATGAGAAAGACTTTGGCAGAAGGGAGCCATGATCATACTCATCAAAAAACAATTTTCCATCTCTTTTTTACAACAACAAAATCCGTCACAAGTACTATTATTATTATTATTATTATTATTATTATTATTATTATTATCTATTAATCTATATTCATTTTATTTCCTGGTATGAAGCCTCTTTTGAATAATGTAAAAGAAATACTCAGTAGTTAAGGTTTCGGCATTCTTTAATATGTTTTCATCAGAAGAGAGTAGCATCATGCCTGAAATACATTTAACGTCGGTTTGGTTTTCTGTTTGATATTTTAAATTTATTCATCCGTTTTATCACATGGTGCTTTATTTCCTTTTTTTTTCGAAAAATTTTCTTATGTGTTTTCTATGTTAATTTAGTATATTTATTGTTCCAGCTCTGGAAAACTCTAATAAACTTAGTTATCGCAACATTGACTTTTGATTAAATTATAGCAACTTGTCACATACCTGATATTCCATCAATGGATTTAATTTTAGGCAACGTGTCATTCAAATAATATTAAATATCAATTTCACTGATGTTCTCTGTACTTGCCACATTGCATGATTATCTTTTGTAGGGAAATACTTTTATTAGACAGAGTTATTAAATTGACTATTATTGAAATTTAGAAAAAAATATTTGAAAGGTATTTCTATTCATTCTTTTTCGGACGGTACCGTCTCATAATGTCTAGATATAATTTAATTTAAATATTGTACTCCAAGCCATTCTCAAGTTTATTGGTTTTATACAAATAATACATCATCAAGTAACAAACATACGTTGTTAAATGGAGTCAACGTCTTATTCGTTCACCATTCATTAGATTATTATTATTATTAGATGTATTCCTCGAAATGCCAACAGAACTCGACCAAATTGAATTTCCTATTTCAGCGGACTCTCGTCCCCGTTCTGCGTAAATCAGAATATTTCCTTTTTTTGTCCTCGTAGTACACACCAGACTCACATAAAGTATACAGTCAAATTCAAACGTAACATACGCAATGAAAAACGAACGTAAATGTACGGGTAGAAAGGACTGATTGAGATTTATTTAACAATTGTTACGTGGGGCTCATAATATATATTCATGTTTTACGATATTTCTTGAAAGAAGCTCGAACGGGCTTGCGTCTAAATACATGTTACTACGTACAAAGTTTAGTGAGTAATTTAATATGTTGTACGTATATTGCCTGCACTATGCACATGTACCAAGAAAAGTCAAGGTGGTGCACATTTACCTACCGATTTGAGTTCATTCTGCTTGACTAAATCTAAGAGAACTGACATTTCTCTTATGGTAAAAGCGTTTACAAAAGGCATTTCTTTTTATATTGCTATATATTGCAATAGCTCTTTAAATAATTTTAAAAAATGTCATATACATGAAATGTAATTAAATTAATCAGTTAATTTGGCGTAGCGACATACAATATTTAATAGTAATCAGTAACAAAAATGACAATAGAAAAGCAAGCTGTCATCCAAACAGTTTCATTACAGTAAACGTTAATTAAAAATAGCAACCAACAACAAAAAGTGATTACTAGGAAAGCAAATCAATTAAATAGAATCATTGGAAAACTGAATTATCCAAAACGACAAACAATAACATTACCAGGGAGCAATGCCGATCTCTGTGTTTAATGACTAACATAGAAAGATGCAAACGCAAAATGTGTAATTAAAAGTGAAAATGTAAACAATTAAGCATAGAACAGCCGTTACTATATATGTAGTTCCATTAAAAGATCTAGACAATATTTAATTCCACTACACAAATAATATCGACGCAAATTGTATAATTAATAGAATAATTGTAAAAATTAGGAGTAAAGCTGTCGCATGCTATGCATGTAGGTCAACAGAATGGTCTAGATTTATCTTAGACGAACGTCTACCCTTATCACACAAAGAATACTAACTATGTCTCAAAGATGTTGTAATGTAGAATTATGTAAATCAAATATGAATGTGTTAATTATGTGTTAGTAGCCACAGACATATATGCTTCTACCTTAATTGGTTTCTTCAGTATGGCACAACTAAAAAGGTATGTGTTAATTAAAAATTATAATTGTGTAGATTAAAATATTATGTCTAGTAATACCTGAAGAATGTCAATTCCAAAAAATAAAATATAATGTCTATAATGTGAACACTTAGTATTGTGTAAATGCCAGTTCTCATCCAGGCAATTAGAAAATATATTAAAATTCTTTGTCGAAATATACAAGAAATGTATTTAAATTGAGCAGTCATGTTGATGTAGAGGCGTACGATATTTAATACTAATCAATAACAAACATGAGAATAAGAAGGAAAGCTGTCATCCAAACAGTTTCATTACAGTAAACGATAATTAAAAATTGCAAAGAACAAACAAAATGATTATTGGGAAAGCGAATCAATTAAATAGAATCATATAAATTTGGTAATTCAGAAACCAGTCCAATGCAAGAGATATTAGAAATATAGTTTTGTCAATAGTAATACATAAATTCAAATTCCTTAAGAGAAACATTTAATTACGGGACATTATAACACATTAAAGTTGTTTCATACTATAAAAAGCCTGCCTGTGAAGAAAGCCGTTAATTTATTTTTAAAACTCTTTAGTGGTTGGTTTCTTAAAGAGGATGGACACCTTGTAAAATAATTTAACTACTTACCGAATAACTTGGACCACTTCACCATGTCACTGTGTGTCAGCATTGTGTGCCTAAAGGAAGTAAATATTTATTATTTTAAGGGATTCAAGAATTCACTGTTATCCAAGTAGCATATTAGTTATTTCTATTTTTTAAAAGGGGTGATAATCACCATTTAAAAAAATAACTGTTAGATAGATACAAACAAGCAAAGATTGGAAGAGTGTTGTCGGTGAAGCGTGGAGTGAATATAGGGCTGCCATAGGGCTCCGATCTTGGACCTTCGCGTTTTCTAATTTACATTAACGATCTTCCAACTAATGATATATATTCTGGGCCTGGGCATACTGGCCAGCATTGTGTTCAAACCCATCCTAAGCACAGTTTGAAAATACACAATTAAATTCGAAAATCTGTAATTTGTTTCGCTAGACATTTTGCAAATATTTTTGAAAAAATTAGAATTAATGATTTTGGTCGATAGTTATTAATATCATGATTATCGCCCTTATTAAAAAATAGGAAGAACTATTATGTGCTGTAGTGTAGATTAAAAAACATTTTTTTAAACCCAATTTTTTTAACTTATTAGTTGCACTTAACTATTATTGCATAAAGTTCCTTACTTTTTTATTTTTCAAGAAAGTAATTGCATCACGCCTTTCGTTTAATGTTACTGGGGAAAAACTGAAATATAATAAAGGATCATATTTACATTTATTTATATATTACATTCTGGCTCTGATATATTTGTTTTTTCTGAAACTTGGCTCAACGATTACATTGCAAGCAATGAACTCTTTACAAAAAAAAAATTCCGTTTGTCGGAAGTGACAGGAAATTTAACTTGGTAAACCTCATCACCGGTGGAGGCGTGTTAATTGTTTTAAATCGAGACATTAGGTATTATGTGATTGGTACTTCTTATCTCACGCATAGCGTTCCTTTGGTCGGTGTCCTAGTATGCAGATATCACTTTGCTGACTATGTACTTTACATTGCTGCTCTATATATTCTACCAAATTTAAGCGTTGATGATTTTAATTTAGTTTTGGAATTCCTTGAACTTTTATTACTTGATTATTCTGTGCTTCTTGTTGGCGATTTCAATGTGCCTAGTTCTTTAAATATTATTGATCCTAGGGTTAGTGCGCTCACTATCTTCGCGTTTATTCCCAATTTAAATCAATTCAATAATATTACCAATGCCAATGGCAGACTTCTTGACTTAATACTTTCAATTTCTGCTTCCAAAGTGTTAGTAGAACGTGAACCATCACCAATTATTGCCGAGGATCCTCATCATCCCGCACTTTCCATATATTTAAGATTCCAGTAATTCATAAAGCCTCTTAATTTCCCTCTAACAACAACTTCCGATACAACTTTCGTAAAGCTAATTGTATAACTCTTTATAGTGATATCCAGTCAATTTAATGGTCTGAATTAAGTAAATGTGATGATATTGATTTGTGCGTCGACATATTTTATAGTAAACTATATTTTGTTCTTGGTAAGTCTGTTCCTTTATGTAAGTCGTCTTCTCATAATTGTTTTCCACATTGTTTTACTAAATGAAACAGAATCTTAAGCTTAGAAACTATTATCATCGGAGATGGAGAGCAACTCAGCAAATTTCCTTTTACCGTGAGTTCAGTAGGCTGAGAACCATCACCAAAAATCAGATTCACGAGTCCTACTTGAGATTTTCCTATGAAGCTGAATCAAACCTAATGAGTGACCCAAAACAACTTTGGCGCTATACTTATCTCAAGGAAAGTACTTCTCGTATTCTATCAGTAATGCATGACGGCGATCTCAGCTATGACAACCCCGCCCATATAGTTGAGGGATTTGCTCGAATGTTTCCCAGGTTTAGCGGAAAGACTCAAATTAAACTGGTTCTGACATCAAAAATCAGCTGAAAGATGCTGATTATGTAACCATAACATCTCTCAGCGAGGTGGATATTTTGTGGAGTGCCAATCATCTCAAATCAACCCCTACTGCTGGTGACAATCAGATACCTTCCTATCTAATTAAGGATTGCCGTATGGTGTTTGTACGCCCACTAAAAATTATTTTCAACCTGACGCTGCGCAAAAATGTTTATCCGACTAGATGGAAGATAGCTAGAATTTGCCCTGTTCTGAAGAAAGGTGATCGGAGTGACCTGAGGAATTATCGTCCAATTGCAATTCTCAATGTAATATATAAAGATTTTTCGGGCGCATTTGACACTATTAGACACGACACTTTGCTGAGGAAACTTGATTCACTGGGACTTCATGGCAATCTGGCTAGTTTTCTGACGTCATATTTGAGGGAACGAATCAATTTGCTGCCACGTCAGGCATTCTACAGGGGTCTAACTTGGGCCCTCTGCTTTTTATACTAATTGTTAACGACCTCTTGGAATCGTTTTCTTGTGATGGGTTGGCCTACACTGACTTCGACTATAGAATTGGGGGATAGGTATTGGCCTTCGTGCAGGAGGTAAAGGATTTAGGAGTGCTGTTACAATTATTTTGGCTGTATTTTATCTCTTAATTGAGAGTTTTAGTTTTATCGATTGATTAAATAAATTATCCTGGTTAATTCGGGTAAATAGATCATCTTTCGGACTCCTTCTGCCATCTAGGGGAGAGAATTCCATAAGAGTCCTACCGCCGTGCGTTTTGCATTATCTCATGTGTGTAATGTATATGTGTTGACGGGTAGATGGCGCACGATGTTTTATTTAATAGATTGGGTATTTTTAATTATTTTCTAATTTAGTTTTGGAGTTTCTTTTTGGGTTTAGAGTTATGTGACAAATTAATTATAATTATTTTCCACTTTTCTATTGTCATTTGAATCTGCGTTTATGTCGTGTGTGTAAAATATCAGTTTAGGTCTCGTGGTTATTAGTTCTAATGTTGTTGATAGCGCTTGAGATCGCTAGATGACAAGTGGATTCTTTCTCTTTTGATCTTCGACTGCCTGAGTAGAAGCACTTAAAACATCACAAGAGCAGATGCATTTTCTTTAGCCACTACTTGAGAAATTAGTGGAATGCTGAAGTATATCGTGTGTAATCGCTAACAAAACGCGGATGTTATGATATTTCTCAAGGGTTAATGTGAATATGGCGTTATGATTGTAACCTTGCCGAGGATATTGTTTTGTTGTGGCTTAAGAATTATTCAACTGCTGTAAGTATAACTTCCACGTGTCTGATCGATCTTAATTGTGCTGTTTCTATATTCAATTATAGCTGTTAGTGCATGGCATAGATCTCATTTGAGCACTTTTGTTGGGTTAAGTCTAAGAACCACGTGCCTGATGTGATTTTACGATTCCAAGGGAATTAGTTGCTGTATCCTGCGGTGAAGACATAATTTGAGGTGCAGATAGATGTAATGCTGTAGCCTTCCTACACTAATTTTCCCGAAGATGTCGATAGCCGAGGATATGTGGGCAGTTTTCCTTTGTAACGAGTGTGATCTGTAGAAGGTATCGTGTATGGTAGCTGTGGATGTGGTTTTCCTTTAAGGTACTGTGACTGTGTAATTTTCCTGATATTACCCATAACGCGGAAATTATTGGCCAAACAGTTTTGGTAAATTTATGTCAATTTCGAGTACTTCGTACAGTAAATTTCAACTTTCTCGGCCTAACTAATCAAATAAGTCATCGTGATTTCTTAAATCAACTTCTTGTGGCATGTGAGCCTTTATAATTTGAATTCATTCAATTAACGTAGCTTAATTAATAACAGTGACTCCAGTTGGGAGCTACTTGTCCATTTTTGGAGACGTTACGTAGCCTTTTTTTTTTTGAATTTAGAATTTTGAACAAATTTTGGATGTGTATTGGCGTTGCAGCCTCGCATCTGTATTGTGTAAATTCATAGCTTGTTATTTAGTGCAATTAGTCAATCATTTAAATTTATTATTGTACAATCTTGTAAGAAATTATTGAATTTAATTTTAATCACTTTTTCTTATGTAAAGCATAGTTAACTAGCGCTAATATTTATAGTATTAGATACCATATAACTTAGAATCTGCACTCTACTGTCGAATAGATTGTCGGTTGCCTCTGGTATACAGAGTGTTCATTTTGGAGTGTTGACGTGTTGCATTTTCCGATCAAACTGTTCGACTTTGGGACTTTCGGCAAGTTGCCTTATAATTGTATGCTTTTGTAAGAATATTGTCAGGTAATTATTTTAACTTTAAGGTTTTTTTCATGTGTTTTCCAGTTTGAATTTCTTAAATTTTGTAATTGTACGTCATTGGTAATTTGAGTTGTGGATCACCTTGGGTGACCATTTAAGATTTTATTCATTCCTTCAGAAGTTTATTACTGGCAACTGAGTTGCGCTTTTGTGATTCATATTTCATTGCTTTGTTTCTTTTGAATATATTGTTGAAAACCAGAAGATTAGTTAGCAATAGCCGGTTTTGTTCTCAATATTTGAAACGAACTGTTGGTTCTATATTTTTAAGTTTTCAATAAACCTGTTGTTAAGTTTGAAAGAGTGTGTGTTGGTCTTATTTTCTTTCCACCTGGGGAGTTTTACATTGGATCTGGTCCGGGGTCTGGATATCTGTTGGGCTCAGCATATTTTAACGGATAGGCGCCCTGACAACTTAACCTTCGACGAGTACTGTGTTCGAACTCGCCCTAATTCTGACTGTAGCTGGAGGCGGTCCTGACTCCCATATTTAACATCGACCCGTGGGAAGTAAGAGGTAAGGCTTGAGTGTTTTATAAGTTGGTGATTGATTAATAGACAAGCGTCTTCCTAAATTTAAATAGAAGGTTAATTACCGTGGTGGTGTCTGACTTACTACCTTCTTGGAATTTGGGTACCGAATCTGTGTAGGGCCTTGGCCATCTGATAATTTAAATACAAGAAGGTAGCAGTGCTATTTTATCATATCACTAATGTATGCACTTCTGCCTCTGGTAAGCTTGGCTTTATTCTTAGAAATAGTAGGCATTTTGCAGCCACTATTGTCCTTCTTTCTTCTTCGCTCGTGTGTAGTAAGCTACAATACGCTGCTGTTGTTTGGCATCCAATTTATATCTGCTATAAATTGAAATTTGAGAGCATCCAGAGACGACTTTTAAAGTTCTTAAGCTTTAAGGTCAGTGGAGTTTATCCCTGTAGAAATACTGACCATGCAGTTTTGTTGGAGGAGCATAATTTTGTTCTACTGGACACACGTCGTGAGATGGCTAGTGCCAACTTTTTACATGGTTGGGTTTGATTCATTTCAACTAGCCACGGCTCTCTGCTAGAAGTCAAGTTACGTTTTACTTCCACGTGCAGGACAAATGTCATGATGAGGAGTCCACTACATCAGATGTGCCGTAATGGAAACAAGTATTTCAATGACATTTTTTTGAAGCTCAAGCTTAAATGAATTATTTATGTGTAATGTATTGTATTATATTGTTTGTAATCCGTACATCTATTGTAAATTACAGTTTTCCCTTTGCTGGTTTTTACTGTTGGGTACACAATAAAGTATTATTATTATTATTATTATTATATTTGAGGTAGGATATGCTTTGGAGAGGCCTATCCTGTGAAATATTAACAAAATATTTATTAAAATGGTTTGGTTGCATATCCCAACCAAACTGCTGAGCAGACTGGTCAGCATTGTGTTTAAACTCGTTCTAAGTACAGTTTGAAAATGTACAATTAAATTCAATAAAATCTGAAATTTGTTTGGCTAAACATTCTTCAAATATTTTTGAAAAAATTGGAACTGATATTGGTCGATAGATATTAATATCATGATTATCATCCTTATTAAAAAATAGGGATAACTATTATATGCTTTAGCGTAGATTAAAAGACACTCTCTTTTAAACAAAAACTTATTATTGGACTTAATAAAGTATAATAAGGGATCAATATCTATATTTGAGATAGTATATGTTTTGGAGAGGTCTATCGTGTATATTATATCATGCGGAATATTTACAAAATATTTATTAAAATGGTTTGGTTGTATATCAAAGCAACCTATATTAGGATAACAAATTTAGGTTTTTAAATAGGTGGAAAGATATAATGCAAATGCGTAATATGCTTATTATAGATTAAAATATCCTCGTATGTTAGTAATTCGTTTAATAGCCAAACATAGTATTGTATTGCATGTATCTACTTCACGAGCCTTTTTCACCAATGTATACATATTTTAACTTATTTTGTCTTGATTAAATTACATAGTTGTTCCACAATAATAATAATAATTTTGCAATAGTAACTGTAATTATCATGTTGCAAAAAAAGAACAGCATCAAAATGTACATATATTTCTGGCAATTATAGTAAAGGTATAGATAGATATCTAAAAAGGTGCCGTCGGTAAAACGCTCTGTAAAATGCATCTATCCAATATTTAATCGGTTTAGTCTATTTAAATAAACAAAACTATTCTTTGACTGATAATCTCCCATCGTCCTACACCACAGGGTGATAGATACCAAAAGGTATTTTAACCAAAATATTGACAGCTTTGACAAGATTATTAAAAATCTTAAATGAAAGTGTTCGTTTTAACTAAATCTGTTTAAACCCTTGCCAGTTTTGACACATCACTTACACTTACTTAGCGCAGACAATTTAGAAAAGAGTAAATAATATAAAGCACGACCGAGGTGAGTATGGTTCGATTCCAAGTAGTTGTTTTTGTTAGTGGCATCACATTTCCTAGTACAAAGATGCTCTTAAATGCGTATGTACCTTACGTTGTAATCGGATTAGTGCCGTTATTTGCTGTTTTAAGGAAAACTTAATAATAACAATATTCATAAATATTTTGTAGGTTTCATAGTAGTAATAATTAGGTAATCATAGAAATATTTTGTTATTCGAAGAGTACATTTCAATCTGAAATTGACATTAAAAATATTTATGGTCTTTATTTATTGTAACTATACATGGATGAAAAATGTGATAGTTCATTAATCAGTACATAATTAAATAATTTATTAATTGCAGTCGAACGAAAACTGTTATTTGTAATTCGTATATAATAAAATAAAATTTTTAAGCAATTACATCTGGCTACATGTGAGGTTGCAACACTGGGGTGTGACTTATCACTATATAATATGACTGCGAATTATAATTGTGTTAGTTCATGAACCTTGACCATATCATAGATATGAATTTCACATAATTTTACATTTCTTTATGCTAATTAATTTACACACTCTGGGTGTGTAAATTGTAATCAACTTATTTATATCTTCGCTACATATTGAATGTGGTTTCTGGTAATGTTGCTTGCACTATTCAAGATACCTACTTGTCAATCACAAACTCATTCTCTTAAGAGTTCGGTATAATACTCCAACGTCCTCACTAACGTATTCCAAAAGAACGTATAATACAAACCCAAAATGTAAACTGGACATCTTGATGCATAAAGAAATTTGGGACGATGCCTACAAAGCCCCTTATATAAATAAAAAAGACAATGTCTTTCTCAGCAATGTAAATCTTTATTTCAACGAATGTTTTCCAATCACGTCCAAGTAACGGCTGAAACCTAGAAAAGCAAATAGATAGTCAATGACTAGTATGTACTTCAAAAGAAATTTCCTCAGTTGGCTCCCATGTATAGATATAAGAAGAGGGAACATACGCCATTACTTCAAACTGCACAGAAGAAATACTACTCGGGTATTATAAGTGCTTTCAGCAATAAAACTGCAACGATGTGGAATATTGTTAATTCGTAAAAGAAGCCAGGCACAACTCAACATTTAGAGAAATTAATCATAAATAATAAGAGTTGAAAAAAGTTATGGCTAAGACCCTTAACGATTATTTCAGGAATATCCCTTTAAACCAGAGTGCTACAATACAAGATTCTTCTTCGGTCCCTGCAACTTTCTTCAGTACTAAGTGCATGGGCCTGTTGAAATTAAATGAGGACTCCTTCTCACTAAGCTCACTGCGACTTTGAGCTCTTTAACTTTCATAAGTCAAGCCAGGCTGTAGGCATTTGCAACCTGACAAGCACGCTGCTTAGAGTCTACTTGAAAAAAACAATTATTTATCTTATAAATCTCTCTTTCGAGCTGGGTACTTTTCAGGGGGCACTAAAAGTTTTATTGCATATTAGACCGCTGCATAAAAAAGGCAACAGAATGGATATATCCAATTACAAGCCGTTTACTTTACTTTCTAATACAGATATAGAAATTATTTAAGTATGGTATCTTCAACGGATTAGTTAGCTTTCTCCAGCGATACGAGATCATAACAATAGCAGCAACCAGCTCAATTTCAGAAAAGTAGACATACGACTACGGAAATTATGCCGTTTTGCACAAAAATAATTGAAAGCATTGACAAGAGAATATTTCCAGTAGGAATTTTCTGCGATCTGAGTCGTGCTTGCTTTTGAAGCTATATGACTATGGCATACGAGGTGTAGTCGCCAGATGATTTTATATCAGGCACAGTCAATCATAGGTCAGCCTTTACTAAAACTGACATTGGAGTACCGCAGGGCTTCATCCTGGGTCTACTATTATTTATACAGCATATGTCAATTTTCATTAGCCATAGGCGATTAATCCATACAGTACGTGGCAACATAGTACAGTACCCCTTCCTTCCTTTCCAATGCAAGCACGACCGATGCATGCACGTAAATAGAAGTTTGCGTGGTTAGCGGCAGTACCTATTCGACCACCGGGTTGGGTGTTTGTAATGCGTTTAGAAATAATATTTATGCCTTGGAAGGATTTGTTTTTCTTTTTCTTTTCAGTAAATGCAGAGAATTATTAAGCTGCGTTCACGCTGCATGATACAAACAAAAGCGTAATTCTAATAAAATTAAAAATAAGGTAAATAAAAAAGGATTCTGAAAATAATAATAAACTACTACATTTGATGTTTCCCGTTCCAGTAATAAGACGGCTTTTGCAACGTGTTCGCAGCTAAACACTGAATGTAAAATCTGGTCGGGAGAAGTGGAAAGATCGGAGTAAATCGTTGTGATGTCGGTTGTTGTCGGCACTGGTGACGGACGGTAGGGGCACCATGTTGCAACGTATTATATGTATACGTATAGATCGCATGCAACCATTGAATCCCTATAGCTAATGAAATTTGACACATGCGGTATATATTAACGATCTACCAAAACACTTCAAAATAGGCGACATTACAATGTATGCAGGTGACACTTCAATACTAATTACAGATGAAGGAGATTTACAATTAACAGCCAACAACGTACTAATGAGGGCTCTGTAGTAACATATTGAATTTAAATCTAAATAAAACTAATTTAATTTAGATTTCATTCGATACAAAAAGTAATGGATCCGCAATGTGTTGTGTCAATTAATAGTACCAAAATATTACACTCTGCTTCAGTCAGATTTTTGGGATTAGATATTGACGACTAGAAACAGGCTTGCAACAATATACCTAAGCACATAAATTAGAAATGTTTTTTTAATACGAACCATAATATTTGTATTAAGAGAGGATGAAAGTAATGGTCAAACTCCTTAAATTTTAGGCCTATACTATCTTATCACTGTTTGACTAAGAATTATACGGGGAATATAAAAGGGTAATAATATGGTAATCCACTTAAAAACTATAATTATGGTCAGCCACCAGGTTATGGAACACTGTATAATACAAAATAATTTTAAAAGGAGCACTTAATAAGTGGCTATCAAAGGAAAAGGACTCCTTCGAAATATCTTTTCTCATAAAATCCAGAAGAATTGCAACGAAAATATTTAAAATTTCCAAAATGATTACAAGAGGGCGCAATTCTCAAAGTGAATTAAAATTCAATTATTATTCATTGACATAGAGCTTAAGATAGGTAAAAATTTTAATGGCAACATATTCAGACACTTTTATTCAATTTTTATTTCAAACTTTTTGATCTAACTTTCATAAAATAGGGGATGGAAAGAGGGGTGTATTATTTCGGTTTACCTCAACAGATTTTAATGTTTTTAGGCTTATTAGATAGAGCATTTACTGAAATATGATCGGTGGCCAAGCTTAGACGATATATGTAATCGTTGCTGCGTCTGTTAGTGAACGTGTAACTTCGGAACTACTTGACCGATTGAGGCCATATTCATGCAATATATGTATTTGCTTTGGCGAGGCAATGGTTCAAAGCTATGCTGAAATCCGATAGGTAGCGCTGTAGTTAGGTTATTTACAAATTCGATATTTATGAAGCAAAATGACTCATTCGGAATATATAGTGACCAAAAAGAAAATCAGAAAATTTGGACCCGATAGGTGGTCGTGTCTGCGCCATCTACCGGAAAGGGCAGAACAACATCTACCGGGCCATCTAGTATTCTGTGTAATTAGAAGTTTTATTTTAGTAAATAAACCGTAGACATTTATTTTATAAATATAGCATCTGTGAAATCATGTGTACATAGGATCAAACTTGTGACAAACTTGAGTGATAATGAACTAATTTATTGATTACTTACTGCTATTGGCAATTACAATATATGTGTATACATATATTCATATTAAATTAACTGTTACCTAAAAATATGTAAAACATATTACATGTAACACCATCATAAAACTAGAACAAGTTACGTGAAAAAGAATAGTCTACATCTGCGGTCTTAAGATGCTTGCGATGGCCATATCTCAGACGGTTTAATTCGCATCTAATTTCTGTAGGATGAATAAAGCCATATACTTTTACTGAAAAATCATATATCAGCTCTTTACTAAAAGCAATACATTCTAACTTATTTTATGTCCAAATTCCTTTAATCAAATAAGGTTACTGAGAAAACCTTGTTTCCAAATTAGTTTACATGATTTCAATGTAAAAAATGTTATTTTTTGGAGGAATCGGCGTGACCTTTACAGTGACAGTAATAATTATTAGTGGAGAATTTAGTTGCACGTCAACTTTACAAGCATGCACACTATTCATCCAAAGCAAGTTTAGCCAAAAGTACTTAAGGTGTCTGTATAAGCTCTCAACATAAACCTGCCAGCTTCTGTAGAGTTTCTTCCATGGTTTCAATTTCATTTGCAATTTGTCAATAAATATGTTCGATTAAAGTGATGTTTTAATAAGATGCTGTTAAGTGCAATTACGAAGAACGAAAGAACAAACGCAAGCATAAATTACCACAGAATATTTATATCTCTCCACGAATTGCGATGAATTCTCAAAATTGTATTAGAATTAAAGAACTCTGAAGGAAACTGAATTGTTCTCATTTGGAAAGATAATGTATTAAGCTAAAAGTTACACATATTCAATGTTATGTTATTTTTATTTTTATTTATTATATTATTTTTAATCTCCTGGGTTAAGAGCATGAGTAAGAAATCCTTATCACTGTTTGATATTTTATGAGATACTGGAAACACTGGTTAAAATGTCTTCGATTAACGACGTTCTTAATCAATGATTAGTGCTAACTGATGTTGGAAAGGTAAATAGGTATCGGCTCACTTGCGCTCGGCTCACTTGCGCTCCCACCTGAAATCGACCTATTTGCGCTCTGACCCTAATGACAAGAAATTAATGATATCTTCGCCGGCCGACTTGCGCTCCCGTTCTCTCGGGATATATACATGTATAATTACATAAAACTTAGGATATACTGTACATAGTGCCTTTCATATTAGATGACCTACCTTATTGAGGCGAGTATATGAAAATTACTTATTGTAGGTTTTTATAGAATATATATACTCGCTTTAATAATTTATATATTTATTTATTTATTTAATATGAATATATATATACATAAAACTATACAAGAATTATTTTTTTATGTATCTCTAACCTGACCAAAACTGTTTGCTACTTCAATTCGTATTTTTATTATATAATTACGTGACTATGTATAGAATAACCCAAATCATTTTTGACGATTTCTTTATTCAAAAAAGAAGACATATTACACACTTTTAAATACTTATGTATTAAACTTTGCCCATCCTAAGTCTGGATAAAATGTGAAGGAAAGTGTTGTTTTATTAACTTTTATCTGACTGTTATAATTCTCATGTTTAATTGCTTGTTTTATTATTATTATTAATTTGGCAAAATACTCAAGAAAAAATGGTTTGAGTTATTCTATACATAGTCACGTAATTATATAATAAAAATACGAATTGAAGTAGCAAACAGTTTTGGTCAGGTTAGAGATACATAAAAAAATAATTCTTGTATAGTTTTATGTATATATACATTCATATTAAATGACCTACCCTATTGAAGCGAGTATATATATTTTATAAAAACCTACAATAAGTAATTTTCATATACTCGCCTCAATAAGGTAGGTCATCTAATATGAAAGGCACTATGTACAATATATATTCTAAGTTTTATGTATTTATACATGTATATATCTCGAGAGAACGGGAGCGCAAGTCGGCCGGCGAAGATATCATTAATTTCTTGTCATTAGTGTCTGAGCGCAAATAGGTCGATTTCAGGTAGGAGCGCAAGTGCGCCGAGCGCAAGTGATCCGTATTCGTTGGAAAACGCATATTTGTACTAACTGGTGTTTTAGTCGACGATTACGCTAACTGGCATTTTACTTGGAGTTGGGAAAACCAGCCCTTAATAAGAAATATAATTTATCAAAACGCTAATTTTTCGGAAATATGGTATAAAGTACCGAAAATTTTGGGTTTTAGACTTATACTATTTTATGACTTTTTGAAAAAGAGATATACAGGGAACATAGAAATGTAATCATTTATAGGAAGTACTGTCAAACATAACCTTAAAGCACACTTTGTATAATTCAAAATAAATTTGAGAAATGCTTCTAATGAGCAGCTGTCAAAGGAAAAAACCTACAAGAAATATTTATTCGTAAAGACAAAATCTGCCTTTCCCACGGATACGACTCTGCATATCATAAATAAACAAAAACTTTAAGTTCTATAAAACAAGAAGTTAAAATAAGCAGTTCAAAATTAATTATTAGGCAACAACAATTCATAATATTTGTTTACTATTATTACTGCAAACATGTTTTCGAAATTGTTTGTAGTATAGAATAGTTCTGTCATTACTGTTACATCATTAAAGCACTATATTAATTATAGTTAAATTTTAAAGTAAGTATTTCATTATTGCATGCTTCTTAACATTTCTTATTTTTCTTTTTGTACGAATATTAATACAAAGTAATTTTTCTGAAGTAGCATATAAACTAATATAAAATACATTCTAATTATTTTAAACGCAGGTAGATGTATCTAATTCACTGTTAGAAACTAATCTAGGGACTGTCGTATAAATATACCGTTGTGATTCTAGACATTTTTTTCTCATCACTACAAAAGACATATGCTTTACAAATGGAATAGAAAAAGATAGGTGTATTCATATCTGGCCTTTACCTGCCACAAAATTATAATTTTTAACCTGTATGAAAAATTGACTCAATTTATTTTCAATGCTGTAAAAAAATCCTACAATGTTAGACGAAAAATACGAGAAAACATTATATGCGACGTTAATATCCTCCCGTCTAAGTTTTAACAGTGTAGTGCGATGTGTACAGTTTGAGTTATTTATGGGCTATTTATACAAAAGTGTTACAATTAACAAATGAGCCTCAATTTTTAAGAAACGACCGAGTATTATTCAATTTCAGTTTTCGAAAATTGTTTTTGGGTTCCCCATGATTTTGACAAATTAGGTGTTTTGTAATTTTCTGGTTCACACATTATATTTTTTCTATTTCTACTATTTGATAAATTCGATACAATGAAATTTAAATTTAATGGTCACTAATTATAGAATTTGTTAGTTATTTGTAACATTAATTTTACTGACCGATGAACTGATGTACTCATACATTTTAGTGATTTCTAATTAAGTGTAAAAGCATTCGTATTTTGAAATACCAAAACTGTTTCTATGAATACGTGAGTGTTACCTACAATATAAGAAGACAAATTATACTATTCAAAATCACACTTCGTGCTGAAGAAAATAAACTTAGTACTAACGTAATTGTAGCATTAATGAAGAAGTGTGTATCTAAGAATTAGTAAATGCTAAAATGACCCAATTTATATTTACAAAATGCAAAATAAAATAGGATTACTTTCAATATTATTTCTTTAACAGTGACACTAAAATATAGTGCCTTTCTATTATAATAATATCACTAATGCCTCTTGGTTCTAATATGTACACTTAGTTGCAAAAAAAGTTTCCAGTAACCATATTGGAGCGGTGATATTCGAAATTTTAGTGGAATATTTTTTTTGCAACTGGGTGTACATATTGCTGTAATATCTACTTTTTAAATATCATAAATGACGATGATACCTTAACGTATGATTTTAGTGTAACAGCATAATTTTTTTATATGTTTACTTGCATTCTAGCACCGGTTTACTCCTTGCTTTACAACCATTCTCTTTTCTGGTCTAGTATGGGATAGGGTAAAGAAATTGAACACAATATCAATATCTTTATAATAACAGTAAATACATTTTTAGGATTTATAATAATTAACATTTTGTCTAAACGATTCTTATATAAAAATTGTTTTAAACGCAATATTGTTTATTTTAAATAATGAAATTGAAATGATGATAATTTAATGCATTTTCACTATGTATTTATTTTCTTTAATAACGTTTTAGTGAATATTAAACACAATGCAAGCACTATTTCACCAAAGCAAACATTTGCACGTACTACTCTAATAATCTAGTGTTTTGCTACTTAAATATTTCGAAATTAGTTTCCATTATTTGCTAGGAGCAAACATTTTCACATACTATTCCAGCAGCTTAGTGTTCACACATCTAAATATTCTCGTATGTTTATGTTCGTTTATTTAATTTATCGTCTTGTGTTTATTTAAACTTTTAATGACGCTTAGCAATCCATTTGAGGCAAACATTTGCACGTACTACCTCAATGGTTGATTCCACATCATTAAATCTAATTAATAATGAAAAACAAAAAAAAATTGAACAACGTGAACATTCATTTAATTATATTATAATTAAGATAAACTTCTATGTTTAGTACTTTAATAAACAATATCGTTTCACTTACTTATTTTGATTATATAATTCTTCAAACTCTTTTTGCATATGTCCGCCATTTTCATTTATGAAAATTTTTTAAACTATTTCAAATAATATTTCCAAATTCTATTTGTTAACAATATATTCCAATAAAAGAAAACAAATAGTGCATATAGCCCTACTGTATATATGACGACATAGATATATTTCAATCTTCCATATGAGGAATTTTGAAAATATATCGCCGGAGCTTCGTTTTAAATTTCAAGTTTTTGCGCGATGTAAGCCAATGTCTTCGGTCTTGTTCCCGCCTTATATATCTTCGAACAAATGAAGATCGGTACTTTAACGCCCTCTGTCTTAAATTTAAGTTGGTCATACTGCCACTCTCTTGGTTGAATTTTCTTCTTCCTTAATTTAGGTTGGTGTATCTTGCTCATTCACATTGACATTTATCAAACAATGTCCGCAAAGCAAATATTCCTTACTCGTATGTACAGATTTACCTCTCTTTATTCCAGGTAAGTGTATTACTCCTTTTTCTCTTTTAACGCAAACATTCGTTGTATTTATACATATATAAATTCATTACTATTGTAATTATTTAATAAGTATATTGGGAATACAGGAAAAACGTCGCAGATGACTTCTATCTTCCTTTCCAATTTTTTACCATGAAGGCTCGTTGCTGCTTCCCTTTCTTTATTTTCAAACCAGTTGCTCATCTTAGGTGAGATTGTTATTTCTAATATGCTACAAATAAGTTATCCATGTTTTCTTTTCTTACATGATTCTTCTTGATGTTTCAAGAGCACAAAAACTACAAAAATACGAACTGAAAAATATATGCTTTAACATCTTATTATCGTACACAATATATTTTATTTACGATTCAAAATCTAATATAATAAATGTCGAAGTTATATCCTTTTTTATTAAGACTGTACGTATTTACATCTCTTTTTTATTTGTACTAGAGTCATTTATCAATTTATTTTATTTATATCAACATTTACATTTTTATTTAAGACAATGTCATTTTCTTTGGCATATCTGATTTTATTTTGTTCGTATAGTACTTCTTGTTTATCGTTTCTACAAAATAAAGTTTATTTATGATCATTTGTATATTATTTCATTTACAATATTTTTAAAGAAAGGAATTTATCCTTTATAGTATCTGCAACCTATCTTACTTAAATGATTAGTAGAGCTTTTAAATAAATATTCAATTGAATTATAACGCATATACTATAACTAAACTCATTCTTAATACAACATATTGTTGCGTTTTCGGGTTGGCAGTAAACAACTCGTGCAATTTATTTATTTAAAACAGTCTGTATATTCACACACGTAAAATTAATTACCATATAAAAATATAAAACTAATCAAAATATAAAAATGTAAAATAAATGTAACGCACTTAAAACTATTATAAATGAATTAACACATGTATTTATTTCACTACTGTTATTTATGTAACACTCTACCGTATTTATATCACTTCTATTTATATTTCGTAATATTTATGTAACAACTACACTCACTTATTTATGTTTACTCTTCGAATACCATTCAAGGAACTATTTATTTATCTGCCTGTTCCACACGAGACTATTGAATGAATCTCTTATTCCGGAATGACTCATCGATCGGTTCAACTGCTTTTATATAAGCACTAGCTAATACGGCAGGCCTTGAAGGCCCGCTATCGCCTCTTATTCCGCTTACAGTTGAGGTACCGCTCCCCCTTATTCTTCTAAATTTATTGCGGATTTTGTCTTTATTGCGTTTCAGTTTTTGAAACACCATATAATTCCGATATATAGCGAATAACTAAATATAATTGTGTTTTAGGTGTTCAATATTGCTTAGTTGTTTTTATACACCCCTGTATATAGTTTACAACTATGCAATATTTTATTCAGAATGCTTATCGGATGAAATGATTAATAATAGATTTAGTGATAACAGCAGTTTTTAAATTGAAAATGTTTAACGGCTGTCCATGAAATAAGATGTATTTTATCGTTTAAAGTTATATTGACATTTTTCACATACTTTTCCTGTGCCTCACAGACGGTAGTTTTCACTCTATTTATAATTATTCTACTATTATTGGTTTTGTGCCTTGACTTGCCGATGATTTATTTCACGTTTGCCTAATTTATCTGTAGTTTGAATTTTGTTTGTGGGTATAAAATTAGAATAATCTCGAAATCTGTTTTTTTTTTGCATCAGTTGGAAAATGTGGTTTGATAGTTTTTGTTAATAGTGTTTCAGTCTATATACATATGTCGATTCCATTGGTCTTTTTGGTTTAAATGAAAATTCATTAGAATTTAAAAAAAACATTTTATTTTATACAAACTTGTAGATAGCTTTATTAGAATTATGTTTTGTTGACGCGAATGTATACTTTTAAATAATTCATTTAATCATTGTTCTATAACAAATAATATTTACTTCATTGGCATTTTTTATACTGATTTCCATTCCTATACTCTTATAATTTGCAGTGTTTCTTTGTATTACAACTGTCAGTTATGTATGATGCTTAATAATGTTGGTAAAGCCTTGTTCACACTGTACATAATTATTTTCTTTTGCATTGTACACCTACAATTTAAGGAATATATAGATATAATATATGTATGTATTATGGTAATATTGATTACTTATTGTTATATTCGAAAATACTGTAAAACATCCTTTTAGAATCGCTATTTTGAATTATTCTAATTGACGATGTCGCGGGAAGTTCATTTTCATCAATGATAATTAAACAATCTTTTTTGAATACGTATGATATTACTTCTCAATTTGCCTGGCACAGTAACAACATGATTAAGTGCTTGTTTAATCTGGTAGGAATATATTTTAGTTTCTTTTTTCTATTTACAATATCTTATAATATTTTGAAGTATTTTTACAACTGAATTCATGGACGAAATGACTCCAGTCATGTAACGATAATTGCTAAAAATAAGTAGAAAGTATTTATAAACAGATAAGAATCGAATTTATAAATTTCTTACCTATACACTATTATCATTGGGCCTATTATTATATATTGCAATATTTATTGTGTTGAATGTTTGTGAGCTATGGCTTCAATCTTTTCGAGCTTGAATTCGCCTTTTGCGCGTCCGCTTACAGCTTTTTACAGTTTCCTGTAAAACGCGATCACTCTCGTGGTGGTTTTAGAATGTAAGATTTAATAGACTTGTGGCACACTCTGTATATACATATATTTTGTAAAGCCAATTGTATATTTTATTTAGAATTCTTCTAGATTTTTTTTTACACAAACTGTTACACAATGAAGAGCGAGAAAGATAATTTAATGTTAAACATAAGAATGATGTTAAAGTATCCGAAGAACCAATATGCTCAATAAGTGCATCATTTTCATTGAGACAATCGGGATAATACGCTATTGAAATAACAGTGGAAAAATTTAGTATATTAACAAAAAGTATGTCAATTGCTCAGAAACAATTTAAGATAGGCATGCACAATATTAATAAAAAAGAACCTAATAATCATTTTGACACTGAGATATTTCCACCCAAATTATTTGAAGTGGAACAGCGCTTTCATTATGAAATTTTGGTCAGCATAATTGAAATATTCGTCTGTCACATACTCAAAATTAGTTCGCACGTCATTTAAAAATGAAGGACTTGTATTGAAGGACATTTTAAAATTTCAATGAATTACATATATACTACTCGCCCGCTATCGCGGGCTCGTCATTTTAATTGACATGCTCAAATATACGTAGTATCTCCATAGTGTTTAACATGTTTACAACAAATTTTGTTTGGTAAATGGGCGTCGTTTTCAAACATTCTTATAGAATGCTAATGAATGCTGATGAACTTCAAATATATAGCTTGCAAACATATGTATGTGAATGGGTAAAGTAAATTTAATTTATAAAGTATATTACTTTCTTACTACCTTTTCGAAGTCCACTATCGTTAATAAAAGAGCAGAGTATATTTTATTTCAAATTATTCTCGATCTGTTTTTGACACAAATCGGTACACACTCAAGAGCGAGAAAGGTAATTTAAAGTTAATCATAAGCAATGTTAAAGTATCCAAAGACAGAATGAGCTCAAAAAGGGCAACATTTTTATTAAAACAGTTTACAATACTACTTTGATGTAAAGTGAGACCCTTTTGAAATCCACTATCATTAATAAAGGAGCACAAAATAATAATAAAAGTAAAAAACCCAAGTTTTAAATTTAAGCTCTTTTCAAGCGCCTTTCCTGTAAACAGCGCTTTCTAGAATGTCCATTTTTATAAATATTTGAAGCACCCCTGTATATACATTTATTTTGTTAAGCCAATAGGATATCTTATTAAAAATTTTCTCGAAATGTTTTTAACACAAACCGGTACACACTCAAGAGCGAGAAAGGTAATTTAATGTTAAACATAAGTCGTGTTAAAGTATGCAAAGACACAATGAGATCAAAACGCACAACATTTTTATTAAGACAGTGTACAATACTATTTTGATGTAAAGTGTGACCTTTTTGAAATCCACTGTCGTTAATAAAGGAGCACAAAATAAAAGTAAAAGTAAAAAGCGCAAGTTTTAAATTGAAGCTTTCCTGTAAAAAGCGATTACTGGCATGACGCTTTTTAGAATGTCCGGTTTTATAAACTTTTAAAGCATCCCGGTATATACATATATTTTGTGAAGCCAATAGTATATTTTATTTAAAAAGTTTCTCGAATCGTTTTTTACGCAAATCGGTACACACTCAAGAGTGAGAAAGGTAATTTAATGTTAAACATAAGTCGTGTTAAAGTATCCAAAGACACAATGAGATCAAAAAGCGCAGCATTTTTATTAAGACAGTTTACTATACTATTTTGATGTGAACGTGTAAAAGCCTGTCAATCTTTTCGAAGTCTACTCTCATTAAGAAGAAAGCACAAAATAATAATAACAGTAAAAAGCCCAAGTTTTAAATTTAAGCCCTATTGAAGCGCCTTTCCTGTAAAAAACGTTTTTTAGAATGTCCACTTTTATAAACTTTTGAAGCACCCCTGTATATACATATATTTTGTTAGGCCAATAGGATATTTCATTTAAAATTCTTCTCGAACTGTTTTTGACATAAATCGGTACACACTCAAGAGCGAGAAAGGTAATTTAATGTTAAACATAAGTCGTGTTAAAGTATGCAAAGACACAATGAGATCAAGAAGCGCAATATTTTTATTAAGACAGTGTACAAAGCTATTTTGATGTGAAAGTGTAAAAGCCTGTCAACCTTTTTGAAATCCACTATCATTAATAAAGGAGCACGAAGCACGAAATAATAATAAAAGTAGAAAGCCCAAGTTTTAAATTGAAGCGCCTTTCCTGTAAAAGCAATGACTGTCATGACTTTTTAGAATGTAGGATTTTACTAACTTTTGAAGCAACCGTGCATATACATATATTTTGTTAAGCCAATAGGACGTTTTATTTAAAATTCTTCTCGAATTGTTTTTAACACAAACCGGTACACACTCAACAGCGAGAAAGTGTAAAAGCCTGTCAACCTGTTCAAAATCCACTATCGTTAATAAAGGAGCACGAAGCACGAAATATTAATAAAAGTAAAAAGCCCAAGTTTTAAATTGAAGCCCTATTGAAGCGCCTTTCCTGTAAAAGCGATCACTGGCATGACGCTTTTTAGAATGTCCACTTTTATAAACTTTTGAAGCACCCCTAGATATATTTTGTTAAGCCAATAGTATATTTTTTTGAAATTTTTCTCGAATTATTTTTTACACAAACCGGTACACACCCAAGCGCGAGAAATGTAATTTAATGTTAAACATAAGTCATGTTAAAGTATTCAAAGACAAAAAAAGCAACATTTTCATTAAGACAGTTTACAATACTATTTTGATATGAACGTGTAATAGCCTATCAATCTTTTCGAAATCCACTATCGTTAATGAAAAAGTACAAAATAATAATAAAAGTAAAAAGCTCAAGTTTTAAATGTAAGCCCTATTGAAGCGCTTTTCCTGTAAAAAGCTATAACTGGCATGACTTTTTAGAATGTCCGGCTTTATTAACTGTTGAAGCGCCCCTGTATATACATATACTTTGTTGAACCAATAGGATATTTTATTTAAAATTCTTCTCGAACTGTTTTTGACATAAACCGGTACACACTCAAGAGCGAGAAAGGTAATTTAATGTTAAACATAAGTCGTATTGAAGTATCCAAAGACACATTGAGATCAAACAGCGCAACATTTTTATTAAGACAGTGTACAATACTATTTTGATGTAAAGTGTGACCTTTTTGAAATCCATTATCATTAATAAAGGAGCACAAAATGAAAATAAAAATAAAAACCCCAAGTTTTAAATTGAAGTGCCTTTTATTTTATTTAAAATTTTTCTCGAATTGTATCTTACACAAACCGGTACACACTCAAGAGCGAGAAAGGTAATTTAATGTTAAACATAAGTCATGTTAAAATATCCAAAGGAACAATGAGCTCTCAAAAAGCGGAACATTTTCATTAAGACAGTTTACAATACTATTTTGATGTGAACGTATAAGAGCCTGTCAATCTTTTCGAAGTCTACTCTCGTTAAGAAAAAAGCACAAAATAATAATAAAAGTAAAAAGCCCAAGTTTTAAATTTAAGCCCTATTAAAGCGCCTTTCCTGTAAAAAAATGCTTTTTAGAATGTACAGTTTTATAAACTTTTAAAGCATCCCGGTATATACATATATTTTGTGAAGCCAATATTTTATTGTATTTAAAATTTTTCTCGAATTGTTTTTTACACAAACCGGTACACACTCAAGAGCGAGAAAGGTAATTTAATGTTAAACATAAGTCGTGTTAAAGTATGTAAAGGCACAATGAGATCAAGAAGCGCAACATTTTTATTAAGACAGTGTACAATACTATTTTGATGCGAAAGTGTGAAAGCCTGTCAACCTTTTCAAAATCTACTATCGTTTTAAATTGAAGCCCCATTGAAGCGCCTTTCCTGTAAAAAGCGTTCACTGGCATGACGTTTTTAGAATGTCCACTTTTATAAACTTTTAAAGCACCCCTATATACATTTTGTTAAGCCGATAGTATATTTTATTTGAAATTCTACTCGAAGTGTTTTTTTACACAAACCGGTTCACACTCAAGAGCGAGAAACGTAATTTAATGTTAAACAAAAGTCATGTTAAAGTATCGAAAGAAACAATGAGCTCAGTGAGCGCAACATTTTCAATGGGACAGTGTACAATACGATTCTGTTTTCGAATCTACTATTGATAAGAAAAAATTAAGTATTAAATTTAAACCCTGTTGAATCACGTTTCGAAGAATCACCGAATTGAAGATGTAATAAGCCGTACCTAAAATTTCACATTCATACGTCAATTTTCAAAGAACTCTTCCGCCATTTTGTTTTTTTTTTGACATTTTGACTTTGGATTCGTGATCGGCGACCTAAGACACCCCCGTATCTAAAATTTCGCATTCATACGTCAATTTTCAAAAACATCTTCCGCCATTTTGTTTTTTTTTGACATTTTAACTTTGGAATCGTGATCGGCGACCCCCAAAACCCCCCGTATCTAAAATTTCACACTCATACGTCAATTTTCAAAAAAATCTTTCGCCATTTTGCTTTTTTTGACATTTTGACTTTGGAATCGTGATCGGCGACCCCCAAAACCCCCGTATCTAAAATTTTTCATTCATACGTCAATTTCCAAAAAAATCTTCCGCCATTTTGTTTTTTTTGACATTTTGATTTTTGGAATCGTGATCGGCGACCCTCAAAACCCCCGTATCTAAAATTTCACACTCATACGTCAATGTTCAAAAACATCTTCCGCCATTTTGCTTTTTTTGACATTTTGACTTTGGAATCGTGATCGGCGACCCCCAAAACCCCCGTATTTAAAATTTCACATTCATACGTCAACTTTCAAAAAAATCTCTCGCCATTTTGTTTTTTTTTTGACATTTTGACTTTGGAATCGTGATCGGCGACCCCCAAAACCCCCGTATCTAAAATTTCACATTCATACGTCAACTTTCAAAAAAATCTTCCGCCGTTTTGTTTTTTTTGACATTTTGACTTTGGGATTGTGATCGGCGACCCCCAAAACCCCCGTATCTGAAATTTCACAATCATACGTCAATTTTCAAAAAAATCTTCCGTCATTTTGTTTTTTTTGACATTTTGACTTTGGAATCGTGATCGGCGACCCCCAAAACCCTCGCATCTAAAATTTTACATTCATGACTCAATTTTCAAAAAATCTTCCGCCATTTTTTTTTGACATTTTGGCTTTGGAATCGTGATCGGCGACCCCCCAAAACCCCCGTATCTGAAATTTCACATTCATACGTCAATTTTCAAAAAAAATCTTCCGTCATTTTGTTTTTTTTGACATTTTGACTTTGGAATCGTGATCGGCGACCCCCAAAACCCCCGTATCTAAAATTTTACATTCATATGTCAATTTTCAAAAAATTCTTCAACGATTTTGTTTTTTATGACATTTTGATTTTGGATTTGTGATCGGCGACCTAACACACCCCCGTATCTCAAATTTCACACTCATACGTCAATTTTCAAAAAAATCTTTCGCCGTTTTGCTTTTTTTTGACATTTTGACTTTGGAATCGTGATCGGCGACCCCCAAGTATCTAAAATTTTACGTCAATTTTCAAAAAATCTTTCGCCATTTTGTTTCTTTTGACATTTTGCTTTGAAATCGTGATCGGCGACCCCCAAAACCCCCGTATCTAAAATTTCACATTCATACGTCAACTTTCAAAAAAATCTTCCGCCGTTTTTTTTTTGACATTTTGACTTTGGGATTGTGATCGGCGACCCCAAAAACCCCCGTATCTGAAATTTCACAATCATACGTCAATTTTCAAAAAAATCTTTCGTCATTTTGTTTTTTTTGACATTTTGACTTTGGAATCGTGATCGGCGACCCCCAAAACCCTCGCATCTAAAATTTTACATTCATGACTCAATTTTCAAAAAATCTTCCGCCATTTTGTTTTTTTTTTTGACATTTTGGCTTTGGAATCGTGATCGGCGACCCCCAAAACCCCCGTATCTGAAATTTCACATCCATACGTCAATTTTCAAAAAAAAATTCCGTCATTTTGTTTTTTTGACATTTTGACATTGGAATCGTGATCGGCGACCCCCAAAACCCCCGTACCTAAAATTTTACATTCATACGTCAATTTTCAAAAAATCTACCGACATTTTGTTTTTTTTGACATTTTGACTTTGGAATCGTGATCGGCGTCCCCCAAAACCCCCTTATCTAAAATTTTACATTCATATGTCAATTTTCAAAAAATTCTTCCACGATTTTGTTTTTTTATGACATTTTGATTTTGGATTTGTGATCGGCGACCTAACACACCCCTGTATCTAAAATTTCACACTCATACGTAAATTTCCAAAAAAATCTTTCGCCATTTTGTTTTTTTTTGACATTTTGACTTTGGAATCGTGATCGGCGACCCTCAAAACCCCCGTATCTAAAATTTCACATTCATACGTCAACTTTCAAAAAAATCTCCCGCCATTTTGTTGTTTTTTGACATTTTGACTTTGGAATCGTGATCGGCGACGCCCAAAACCCCCGTGTCTAAAATTTCACTTTCATACGTCAACTTTCAATAAAATCTTCCGCCGTTTTGTTTTTTTTGACATTTTGACTTTGGGATTGTGATCGGCGACCCCCAAAAAAAAATGAAATGAAATTTCACATTCATACGTCAATTTTCAAAAAAATCTTCCGTCATTTTGTTTTTTTTGACATTTTGACTTTGGAATCGTGATCGGCGACCCCCAAAACCCCCGTATCTAAAATTTTACATTCATGACTCAATTTTCAAAAAATCTTCCGCCATTTTTTTTTGACATTTTGGCTTTGGAATCGTGATCGGCGACCCCCAAAACCCCCGCATCTGAAATTTCACATTCATACGTCAATTTTCAAAAAAATCTTCCGTCATTTTGTTTTTTTTGACATTTTGACTTTGGAATCGTGATCGGCGACCCCCAAAACCCCCGTATCTAAAATTTTACATTCATATGTCAATTTTCAAAAAATTCTTCCACGATTTTGTTTTTTTATGACATTTTGATTTTGGATTTGTGATCGGCGACCTAACACAGCCCTGTATCTCAAATTTCACACTCATACGTCAATTTTCAAAAAAATCTTTCGCCGTTTTGCTTTTTTTTGACATTTTGACTTTGGAATCGTGATCGGCGACCCCCAAAATCCCCGTATCTAAAATTTTACGTCAATTTTCAAAAAATCTTTCGCCATTTTGTTTCTTTTGACATTTTGCTTTAAAATCGTGATCGGCGACCCCCAAAACCCCCGCATCTAAAATTTTACATTCACACGTCAATTTTCAAAAAATCTTCCGCCATATTGTTTTTTTTGACATTTTGACTTTGGAAACGTGATCGGCGACCCCCAAAACCCCCGTTTCTAAAATTTTACATTCATACGTCAATTTTCAAAAAAATGATCCGCCATTTTGCTTTTTTTGACATTTTGACTTTGGAATCGTGATCGGCGACCCCCAAAACCCCCGTATCTGAAATTTCACATTCATACGTCAATTTTCAAAAAAAATCTTCCGTCATTTTGTTTTTTTTGACATTTTGACTTTGGAATCGTGATAGGCGACCCCCAAAACCTCCGTATCTAAAATCTTACATTCATGTCAATTTTCAAAAAATTCTTCCACGATTTTGTTTTTTTATGACATTTTGATTTTGGATTTGTGATCGGCGACCTAACACCCCTGTATCTAAAATTTCACACATACGTCAATTTTCAAAAAAATCTGTCGCCATTTTGCTTATTTGGCATTTTGACTTTGGAATCGTGATCGGCGACCCCCAAAACCCCCGTATATAAAATTTTACATTCATATGTCAATTTTCAAAAAATCTTCCGTCAGTTTGTTTTTTTTTGACATTTTGACTTTGGAATCGTGATCGGCGACCTCCAAAACCCCCGTATCTAAAATTTTACATTCATGACTCAATTTTCAAAAAATCTTCCGCCATTTTGTTTTTTTTGACATTTTGGCTTTGGAATCGTGATCGGCGACCCCCAAAACACCCGTATTTGAAATTTCACATTCATACGTCAATTTTCAAAAAAATCTTCCGCCCTTTTGTTTTTTTTTTCAGTTTGGCTTTGGAATCGTGATCGGCGACCCCCAAAACCCCCGTATCTAAAATTTTACATTCATACGTCAATTTTCAAAAAAATCTTCCGCCGTTTTGCTTTTTTTGACATTCTGACTTTGGAATCGTGATCGGCGACCCCCAAAACTCCCGTATCTAAAATTTTACATTAATACGTCAATTTTCCAAAAAATCTTTCGCTATTTTGTTTTTTTTGACATTTTGACTTTGGAATCGTGATCGGCGACCCCCAAAACCCCTGTATCTAAAATTTTACATTCATATGTCAATTTTCAAAAAATTCTTTCACGATTTTGTTTTTTTATGACATTTTGATTTTGGATTTGTGATCGGCGACCTAACACACCCCCGTATCTAAAATTTCACACTCATACGTCAATTTTCAAAAAAATCTTTCGCCATTTTGCTTTTTTTGACATTTTGACTTTGGAATCGTGATCGGCGACTCCCAAAAACCCCCGTATCTAAAATTTTACATTAATACGTCAATTTTCTAAAAAACCTTTCGCCATTTTGTTTTTTTGACATTTTGACTTTGGAATCGTGATCGGCGACCCCCAAAACCCCCGTATCTAAAATTTTACATTCATTAGTCAATTTTCAAAAAAATCTTCCGCCATTTTTTTTTTGACATTTTGACTTTGGAATCGTGATCGGCGACCCCCAAAACTCCCGTATCTAAAATTTTACATTCATACGTCAATTTTCAAAAAATCTTCCGTCATTTTGTTTTTTTTGACATCTTGACTTTGGAATCGTGATCGGCGACCCCCAAAACCCCCGTATCTAAAATTTTACATTCATGACTCAATTTTCAAAAAATCTTCCGCCATTTTGTTTTTTTTTGACATTTTGGCTTTGGAATCGTGATCGGCGACCCCCAAAACCCCCGTATCTAAAATTTCACATTCATACGTGAATTTTCAAAAAAATCTTTCGCCATTTTGTTTTTTTTTGACATTTTGACTTTGGAATCGTGATCGGCGACCCCCAAAACTCGCGTATCTAAAATTTCACATTCATACGTCAATTTTCAAAAAAATCTTCCGCCCTTTTGTTTTTTTTTGACATTTTGACTTTGGAATCGTGATCGGCGACCCCCAAACCCCCTTATCTAAAATTTTACATTCATATGTCAATTTTCAAAAAATTCTTCCACGATTTTGTTTTTTTATGACATTTTGATTTTGGGTTTGTGATCGGCGACCTAACACACCCCTGTATCTAAAATTTCACACTCATACGCCACTTTTCAAAAAAATCTTTCGCCATTTTGCTTATTTTGACATTTTGACTTTGGAATCGTGATCGGCGACCCCCAAAACCCCCGTATCTAAAATTTTACATTCACACGTCAATTTTCAAAAAATCTTCCGTCATTTTGTTTTTTTTGACATTTTGACTTTGGGATCGTGATCGGCGACCCCCAAAACCCCCGTATCTAAAATTTTACACTCATACGTCAATTTTCAAAAAATTCTTCCGCCATTTTGTTTTTTTATGACATTTTGACTTTGGAATCGTGATCGGCGACCCCCAAAACCCCCTATCTAAAATTTCACATTGACACGTTAATTTTCAAAAAAATCTTCCGCCGTTTTTTTTTTTTGACATTTTGACTTTGGAATCGTGATCGGCGCCCCCAAAACCCCCATTTCTAAAATTTTACATTCATACGTCCATTTTCAAAAAATATTCCGCCATTTTGTTTTTTTTGACATTTTGATTTTGGATTTGTGATCGGCGACCCCCAAAACCCCCGTATCTAAAATTTTATATTCATACGTCAATTTTCAAAAAAATCATCCGCCATTTTGTTTTTTTATGACATTCTGATTTTGGATTTGTGATCGGCGACTTAAGACACCCTCGTATCTAAAATTTCACATTTATACGTCAATTTTCAAAAAATTCTTCGGCCATTTTTTTTTTTTTGACATTTCGACTTTGGATACGTGATCAATGATACCACAAAGACTCCCAAGTGCCGAATTTTACTTTAATCAGAAGAGAGAAATTAATTTCAGATAGCTCCGCCCACTCTGCATGTATGCGTAATCGTTGTCATAAGGGCACATACATGTTAAAAGCTATCTTTTTCCCCATTAAGGCGTACGCGTTCTGGAATTTAAAGTATTTTAATAATGCAAATATATAATCATTAAAAGAACAATAATCAACCTGTATATCTATAAAAATGTTAAGTCAAGCGGATGTATTATGTCGAGATTGAGATGCCGATAATTGATAATTTAGTTTTACATATATTTTGTTTAATTTGTGTACAACAACCTAATAATTTGTCAAATTTGTGTGCATTTTAGCTTCAAATAAATTGTTTGTCAAACATTTTGTACAATTGGTGTGCGCGCAGCCGAAATTATCATCCCGGTTCGTTTGAGTCGACGACGGCGCGCGGCGCCGAGTATTATATGTGTACTACACGTTCATGAACGGTATGCTATTACGGATCCACACGGTTCAAATGAGCCGGTTCCGTGACCCGGCTCACAATGAGGAGCTGAACCGAGTCAAGGAAATGAGCCGTTTTGCCCACCTCTATGTCAGTTATCTTCATAACCTATAAAATAATTATATTTTGACGTTTGTTATAATTATCATCAATTTTATTCAATTAAAAAATTGTCAAAATTTAATAACATAAATCTAACGTACCGGAAATTACACTTTTTTAAAGCATTTATATAATAGAAAAATTTAGTACAATATTTAAAAATTTCGACTTTCGATGTCAGTTTGTATGTTGATAATTTTTTTCAAAATTCAAATTCTGTTATGATTACTCGTCGCAAAGGAAGCAATTATAGAAAGGAATCATTATATTGAATTAAGTATGGGCAAGTATATGTATTTATACTACTCATTATTATTTTTGATGATGTTTTTATAGTCATTACTTTGAATATAGTTTGTAAATTTATGAATGTTTTTGTGTTAATTTTTATGATAAAGAACGTTTAAATTTCAATAAAGAGAAGTTAGAATTATGTGAACAATTTCGCAACTCTCGTGTTTGCAGAAAGCAACCATTGTTAGATATAGTGATGTATGGAGCTCTTCGAGGTTGATTCGCCTCTTCGCTTGTACTTATATCTTTTTAATATTATATCTAAGGCTGTAAGGGCATCTCATTGGTAATGCGATTAATGCTGGTCGCATGCTGTTTTAATGAATGTTAAATGTTAATAATCATTTCCTCTATAAAAATGTTAGTTAAAATTCATAAGGCAGATTTCATTAAAAAACAACTAAATACGGTATAACTATTTTCGGTACGCTATTTCTGAAAATAAGGGAGCTAATTAGAATTTAGATCCGTATAATATTTGTCCCTGTGAACAGTTGATTTCACTGCTACAGCTCACTGGTTTGACGTAATTGGTTTGACGTAATGTCAGATTATGTGTATGCGTTAAAAAATCGTATGGCATATCGGCAACAACTCTAACCATAATACATAAAATTGTCGGAGTACCTATGTCATTCATAATGTTAATTTAATTTTTATGATACCGCATACGCTTCTTCTTTTTAGTTGGTTAGGTTGTACCTATTCACTATTACCTATACTATTTACGGTATTTTAATTTCTATATGAATGAATAACAGTGGAGGATAATTATGTAGTTAACTTTGCTATTGTAATGAATGAAGATTAAATTTAAAGAAATATCTCTAGAAATGGATTATACATTATGGTGGCAAATGAATTTATTTATTAAGACTTTGCCCACAAAGCGAACAATATTCCTATATAATTTAATGAACGCTGATATTTAAAAATTTTTTATTGACATTCAGGTTTTGTATCAGTTGTGTACATCTAGTCCATGGTGAACGTCGACAGATCAAAAAAAAAAAATTAATTGAATGTTGTTTCACGTTATTAGTTCTATAAAATTGGTACTACGCTCTGTGTCAAGTTTACGATTGAAATAGTGTATAATTCAAATTTTCTGACAGACTGTCATCGTAACGATATTTCGATGACACATACCTATGACAATGAAAAGTCAGACAGCTGACATGAAGATGTTTAACCAAAATTGTCGTTCCACCTGTCATCGTGACAATAGTTCGTTGAACTGTATTTGTTCACACATAAACTTGTGAGAACGAAATGTCAGGCTAACTTAATAAAACATGTTTTAAACTTACAGGTCATTGAGAGAATTAATTAATTTTCATATTACGCTTTAGTAATATACTTTCTAAAACGCAATCGAAAATCTTGCTAGCTCCTATACGGTTGATGCTAGACACTGTCGTACCATTTAACCAAAAATGTACTTCTGATTAGTTGGTGCCAACCAGCAGTCGCACACTTTAAATACTTGCTTTTATAACTGAATTGGTAAACGAAATGACATACATGCTTATGGGAATCTTATTTGATGTATTTATTTTATTTCGAAGTGCTTCGGACACATCTGCCAAATAAAGAAAAGTCGCCCTATTATTTGTACGTAGAGAGATCGATGAGAAATGTTATTAAATGATCCCATTCGTAAAATGGCTTAAATTTATATAATTATAACTTGAACACTGATACATTTCCAACATTCTGTTGACATTTAGGTTTTGTATAATTCGTGTGCATCTAACGTAATTTGACAGGCCCAAATGGCAAAACTCAGACGGTTCTTCTTTATTTAAGCTTGCTTCAAGTTCTTCGTTGTATGAAATTTACATTTCGATGACATATATAATGAATAGAGTGTCATTGTATTTATTAATATATCTTAATAAAATATAGAAAAATCGTCATATTTGTTACTGTACTTACGTGCGATAATACACTTTAAGTTTATTTTATCATATCCGTCGGCATTTTGTTCATATATTCATATAGAAAAGAAATAGTAACGATTGATAATAATAACACTAATACGTATCTGAAAGGTGCCACGTTTCAATTAAAAATGCAGTTCTTCGTAATATCTTTATTTGTCGGCCTTTTGACATTTAAACTTGACAACCGATGGATGAACGTGAATATATAGTCATTAATGACACGCAAACTCGTCATTGCGAGATTTTTTTACCCTGCAGGAAAGCTTTAAATGAGTCACACCTTCGACAGCGACAGATTTGGCACTTGGACAGTGCACTCAATCGTCGCGGAAAAGTCCACTCTTTTGGTTTCCAAGCCTCTTTCCGCACTCTAAACCTCGACGGCCTGAAATTTCTTCGTCAATGTGAAACTTTTACAATTCTTTCGCGCGTGCCTGTCATACCTGACATTTTTACGATTTTGATCGGTTGTCACGACGTAAGCCATTTTTCTGTGAAAACACCGAATGCACGCTCCTCTTCAACGGGCGATATCTCTGCACACGCTCCACTTGGGAAGAAAAACTCTCCGTCGAGGAACAATTCAAGGTCGTCGGTACCTTCACGCCAAAGGACAGCTTTCAATTTCGCGTATCCAGAGACGAGTTCTTCCCCCCGCGTGCCCAATTTTCGTCGATTTTGACCGGGTTTGGTTGCCATTGGCTACTCGGCTTTTATTATATATAATAATACGAAACATGTGGAACACACCAGAAAAACGCTAGTGTTCTTCTCGATAGGCCGGGAAACATTCGAGAGGCAGTCGAGACTCTTCGTCGCCTCGCAGTACATGTGATTTATTGCTTTACGACTTGTTTACCAGTCGCGCCGAATATTTGCTTTTCTTTTTTTTGTAGACTGGTTTCGTTACATTATTTTTTCTATATTAATTTTCTCTTATTTTAATTAATTTATCTAATCACCCTTACCACCATTTACAAAATATAAGGTTGACAGCAATATGTACACTTATAAAACGTATATATGTACACTTATTTGCAAAAAAAGCTTCCACTAAAATTTCGAATATCACCGCTCCAATGTGGTTAGTAGAAACTTTTTTGTAACCAAGTGTACATTAGGATGTCACAAAAAAATTAAAGACTTTTTCTTAAGGCATACCCTCTTAATTTTGTTCTTGATGTCAAAAACAATGATTATAAAAAGTATTTCCTGTACGTAGGACCATGGCAACCAGTGCATCGAAGCACGTCAGTACTTGCAGACTAAGGCAAACGCGAGATGACGTATCGATGTGCTTGTAATTGCTTGCTATTTTGTTAGTAAACGCATTGTTTTCATGGAGACAAAATGTCGGTGGTATTACGCAGTTCTGAAAAGAGTATTTTTTTAATAGGGGAAGTGAAACATCAAATAACGGGTTGAAAACTTACCTCTAATAGACAAGTTATGTCAGCTTCGTTTTGCAGTATTCTTGAAGTGAATTTAACTGTTAATGATAGCGCAAATCTCACTATTCCGAGTGCATTATCTATTAGGAAAAGATGCAAATACCTTCTAAGTCTTTACCTAATTCCGCGAAGATATTTGTGAACTTATATCAAGTTTGGAGGTACAAAAAAATCATAAAAAACACTAGACGTGCTTGAGCCGAGCAAACAAGAGTATGTCAGCAACTTAGACCATTTGTTTGACGTTGCACACGCTTGATTTAACAAAAACACAAAAAAATAGAACCGCACCAAAGAGGAAAGGGCTAGCATTAGAACTATTGCAGAAGAAAAGGGGCGTTCTAAATATTTCTCCATTTGACACCATTTTATGAAGCTCTGCAAAATGACTCATCTTCTGATTCTAATAATGGACATACAAGCAAATTTTCCAATTCTGAACGAGGATACACGACCCGGAACAAGTAAAACATCAATGCGGAAAGATTTCATTACTCCAAAATTAGTAGCAGCGCTTGATAGGTGTCAGCTAAGTATGAGAGAGTCTAGTTATATTCTTGCAGCTACCATTGAGGGACTTGAACGTAATACTGACAAATTTCAATAAGTATGTCCTCAATTTGAAGAATTTGCTTCTCATCACGTGTATGGATTGGTGTTAAAAAGCGTGTTCGACGTGAATTTCAGTCAGTGAATAGAGGCCGTGATAGTCCTCTCTTCAAAAAGTTTCAAAATAACTGAAAAGTGTCTATAGAGAAAAGCTTATATTGTGCCTGATTGTTTCCGATATTGATAATTTTCTTGTCATCTATCGAACTGAAGTGACAAAAGAAATAGTTAGAGATGACTATCGAGAGTTAATAGAACTGTCTATTACATTTTTAGGCGAAGACACAGTGAAAAAATTTAATTCGACCTCCAAGTGCATATATTACCATGATTTGTGCTTTTTGAGGGCTTACGAAAAGGTTGATAAAAGCATCTTGAAAGCAGCTTTACAGAGGTTCAGCCAGCCCTTATGGTATTTGATTGACGAGTTTATTTGTCTTGTTACTATTTGAGGATTATGTAAACCAAGGTTCACAAATTTCTTCTCGAAATTAAGGGCTTAAAGAACACTCATTCTTGCGGGATGGAATCTATCCCATTCAGCTTCCTAAAAAAGTGTAGTCAGAGCTACGTAGCCCCATCATGCCATCTATTGAATGAATACTTTCAGTGCGGCCTTTTTCCAGACCTATTAAAACACGCGTCAGTAATACCAATTTATAACAAAAATCTCACTAACTACCGACCTATAAGGCTTCTCACTGAATTTTCTAAAGTCTTTTAAAAACTTGCATACAACCGCTTAAACGAGTTTCTGGTAAAGTATAATCTCATTAGTAGCCATCAACATGGTTTTCTTAAGAATAGAAATGTGGATACAACTTTGTGAGAATATAGAGATATGGTTCTTGCTGATATGGAGAGTGGAAAACTTCCTTGTGGTATATTATTGAAGCTGTCTAGAGCATTTAATGGTGTCGACCATCACATACTTTTAACAAAATTGGAAGCATAAGCATTTAGAGGTATGGCTCTTTCCTGGATTGCCTCGTATTCGAGTGATCGTTTACAACCAGTTAGCTTGAATTATGACGGTACTACAGCACACTCTAACCAGAAAAGATTTTATCTGGGGTTCCTCGTGTTAGTATCCTTGGTCCTCTCCTATTTGTTTATAGTTTAATGACATCTATAACAAGGTACATACTTTTCTTAATGGTGAAGCCTTAATGGTCAGTTATGCTGATGACTTCTCTATTAATTTCGGAAATGGATTTCCAATCTCTTTTCCACAGTATCAATGGATGAATGCTGTCGAACTCTGGCTACAGGCAAACAAATTAAACGAGTTTCTGTAACTAAACACAATGACAGTCGTTCCAACAGCTTAAGCCTCAATTCCTATGCCTACCCTATTCAAGATTCTGTCCGCTTACTTGGTATGACAATTGATAACATGCTAAAATGGTCAGATCATATTAATCTCGTCCGCAAAAAAAAACTGAACAGTTACTGTTATGCTCTCCGATAATTGCTAGAATATGTGAATATACATGTATATATTACTGTCAGGATTTACTTCCATTTCTTTGTTTATATTCATCATACTTAGCCCATTCAATCGCTCCTGACCCATAGTCTCAAGAAAGACTTAATTCTTTTCAAAGTACTGAAAGATCTTTCTGCAGAGGCTGTTGTCCTTGGCAATAGACAAAGAATTTTCAAAATGCATTGTATAGTAGGAAACATTGAAGCCAATTTGAAAGCCTCCATTGGGCTATCAACCTTATGCGATTGTTTCATCCATAGTTCATTCCATAAATGTACCTCTCCGAAAACGGCTGTACTTGGAGAGGGTAAGTCAGATAAATAATTTTGAGCGGCTGCAATGATGTCTCCATCAGGAAAATTAGATTCAAAATAAAATTTTGGAACTACTTGCTGAAGCTTCCCTATAATATTATGATGTTTCTCATCAAAGCACACATTTAGTTCGGAAATAAGAAAATCTAGGTAGGGTAAATATACTGGGGTGTCTCTAAAAGGTGCGGAAAAAACGCTACCACACATTGCTGAGGGCAAAATATGACGATCTAACCCAACTTACCTCAGTCCAAAAGTGGATGCTTTCGGAGATACAGAGTGTCAAAAGTTCAATTTGGTTTTAGTTTTTTATAAATAATTTCTGTAATAATTGGTATATTGCCACAATATTTGGGTAGCAGGGGTTTCGTGGGGTAAAAAATTTAAATCTGCTCTCATTTTCATTGCAAAATGTAGAGGGCGCCACCTGCGGCATATTGTATCCATTTAAAACGTAATAACTTTTTTGAGACACACTGTATTTAACTTTTAAATAAAAATTCTTATTCTCCAATGTTTTTTACCTAGAAAAGGTATACCTGGTAGGAGTTGATTGGAGCAGCCGTTTATGAGTAATCTGGATATAAAAAATTCATTCCGTATATGGACACATATGCTTCTGTAATTTGGGTGTTATTCTTGTGGCAATTCAATGCAATGGTGCATCCACTTTTGGACTGAGGTAAGTTGGGTTAGATCGCCCTCAGAAATGTGTGGTAGCGTTTTTCCGCACCTTTTAGAGACAGCCTGTATATTTACTAGAAGAAAGTCCATAGGATCAATTATGCGAACATTAGCACGATTTTGTTGAACAGGACTGATTCTCGAAATCCTTATTTCAACATCCATTTCCTAAGCGATACTCTTTGTTTCTTCGAATATATTTTTAAAATGATTTTCAGAGTTGTCTCGAATTCTATTTAAGGTGGCCGTTTAATAGAAAGAGAATCGTCACATTGCTCTATCCTTTTCTAACCATTAGGCGTGTATTATGTGTTGCATACGTGACTGTATTTTAATTAGCCATCTGGTTGCCAGTAGCAGCGATATTATTTGTAAAACAAATTTATTGGATAAAAGATGGCAGTACTAACGCCACGTATCTCTTAGATTGAACCAAATTATACAGAGACTGGCAGACCAGACCGTTGTTTTTTTTGTGTATGAGACAAAAAACAGAGTTTTTGTCTCATACACGATTTAATAGAATATGTGTCTATTTTTAAATCATTGATATTTACCCTAAATTGTAAAAATGCAAATTGCGTCCTTACAAGAATAATAGGAACATACTGTTACATATAATGTTTGTTTTGTAAATACCTATGTAGATCTGTCCTTTATCTATTTGATTTAGATAATAAATAGGTATTTTTTTAGTGATTATTGCATTTTTGAAAAAGGAATATATAGGCTGATTCAATTTTGATGGTCACCATGGGTATTTCGCTTATTATTTGGAATAGAGAGTAGGTTTGAGTTTGGCAAAGTTGGTAAATTTTGTGTTTTGTTATGTAACTTGAGCATGTACCATGTCTTAGTTGGAAGAATTAGATTAGTAGATGAGAAGTAACACTTGAGCGCGAAATACATAGTTACCAAGTATGTTGTCAATGGTTAGTTTTTTCAAAATGTGTAATGGATACAAAAGTATTCAGAAGTAAGTTTGGAACAACTTTTGCATAAAAAAATCTACTTTCACAGAGGCAGTACATTTTTATTCTTATAGATAAATAGTTTTTTTATAGAAGTATTTCGCCAAGTATTTATTCAAATTTGACTAAAAAATGAACTGTTTATTTAAGAAAACCCATAAGTAGTGAACCTGTCAATGTAAGAAACACAAGGCCTATTGTGTGTGTAAAAGTAAGAAAAAGAGAAACAATCAATATACTTATTTCACATACCTATAACACTCTAATTAAATAGGTTAAATCTACATGTGTGCTCAGAAAGTAGTTTTGGATATTATAAAATGCCCTCTTTGTATTACTTTTGATACCGTATCAGCTATTAGAATGCCCGATTCAGTTGGAAAAAAATTTGAAAGACCACCCTAAAATTTATCCGACAGTGTGGATTTCCCACGTTCATAATAATTTACTAAAATATAATTAAAAACGAGATCTGCAGAATATTGAATTAAATTTCTTACGTATGTAAGTAATTTTTATTATAGGATTGAAGAAAATAGATTAAAAATTTTGTATAGGTACCTAAATAACTTGCCTTATAATTAATACTAGTGGTCGACCAGTGGCCGAAATTTGATCTCAATTCATTAAATTTTTAAGTTTGAGTTATTGAGGTTCTTTTGTCAAAAAGTATACTTCTATAACCATTGCATACAATTTTTTTCAATTTTCTATTACGTCAGCTGCGAGCGTGTAGAAATACGTCATTATGCATTAATTTTCGAGTTAATTAATTAATGTATTTGTTTGCAAAAAAAAATTTCTCTCACTATTTGACCATGATAGCGGCCAAACGGCAAAAGCCATCAATACCGAAGTGTATATTTAGGAATATAATCTCCCTCGGAAATCTGATTATATTTTCAGTGAAATCGATAAATCGGGAGTAGTACTTCATATCAGTGAAGAAAACAAATAATAGCAATATCTCGTCAATTACTAATTTTAGGCAAATATCTAAAGTATAACAATGTGATCAAGAGTAAATTAGAAAACAATTTTATAAAAGAATTCCTACCGGAAGTAGGAGTTTACTCTGATCGTAAAACAGGTTTTTGCGAATATATCGCAAGTCATGCATTCTAGACAAACATATCGAGTGTATGAAAATATTGAAAGCTCAATTTTGAATATTTTTGTAATAAGAAATTTCCAAAATTCGAACTGAAAGTACCTAGCAATTTTATTCTAATCGAATATCAATTTTTTGAAAATATCACGAAAATTATGCATTTTATACAGTTAAAAGTATTTAAACATGGATTTGGAATATTTTTGTAAAAAAAAAATTCAAAATTCGGACCGGAAATAACACTTTCGCCAGTGACGGCTGTTTTAGAGAAGCAATTAGACAGACAAGACTGATTCGTTTATTATCGGTTATATGTTCGGCTACTAGGAGTATATTAGCAATAATACACGAATCAGTCTTGTCTATGTAATTGCTTCACCTAAACGAACTCATCAGACTGCAACTGACTTTCACTCTTATCGAATAGCAGTTTTTTGAAATATCTCGCAAATTTGCTTTTTATATAAATTTCTTAAGTAACTTGACTACAGCACCATTTATCGGATCCTTGCCTAGCTATGAACCATCGTCTCGACAAAATAAATATATTGCGTGAATATGACCTCAATCGGTCAAGTCGTTTAGAAGCTCCAAGATCGCACACAAACGTACCAACGATTTATATATATTTGAAAATATATCAGAAAAGAAAAATATTGGGTATAATCCGCTGTAGAGCAACCGTAAACACGTGTTTCTGACTAATTGGTCGTCATCAGTACGGTGTAGCCAAGGAATAAGGTGGGATAACCTTGAAGATGTAAGCTAAACGGAAGACCATCAGGTGACAGACCACCATTTACATCTCCAAGGTTATCCCACCTTATTCCTTAGCTACACCGTACTGATGACGACCAATTAGTCAGAAACACGTGTTTACGGTTGCTCTACAGCGGATTATTCCCAATATTTTTCTTTTTCTGATATTTTATGTATCCGCGATAATTTCTTATTCTTTCATTTACATTTGAAAATATATATATATTTAAAAAAAATTGTTTAATTATAATACACCATTTCTACACTTTCTCTAATCTTCAAATAATTTAACTTACATCATTTCATCGTATAATTTTAGAATACTTTCTTTAAATAATATGTCATTCTCAATTTTAATATTTTTTTGAAAATATTTGACCAAAACACGTGTTCAGAAAAAAATCATTTTCACATTGTTTTTAAAAGTAAAAACATAAACTTTGGTGGTGCTTGTAGCCAAGAAAATTCTGCATCATTTGGTATAAGTTGACTCGACAATACCTCAAAAACGTTTTTTCAAAGCCTACTTCTACTAATTTTGACATACCAACAAACTTTTTTTTTTTTTAATGGAAGTATTTTATTGTGGCATTTTGTTTCTTTTTTTTTCTCTTTCATTTTTGTTAACAATGTCCTGTACCTATCTTTTGTAGTTTCTGAGATAATCACTATAGGAGCAATTAGCGGTCTAATAAAAACTACGAGCGTTGTTGTTCTATGCGCCAAAATATTCGTTCAACCAATGGAAGGCTGGAATGGTGCCCGACCTCTTTATTCAACTGTCAAACAAAGTAAAAGTTAAATCCACTATCCCAAAAGTAATAATTTTACAGAATGAAGGGCATCGCGTTTCAGTTTTTTTTAATTTCGGCAATATCCAGTTGCAGTATTTCATTTCTTAAACTATTGGTTAACAACCAAATATAATAAAGCATAAGTTTACTGACATATTTGAAGATGCCGCCTCTCTAAAAGGTGTACGAAACAACGCTGCTATCTTCAATTTAATTTGCTTAATTGCTCGTATTCTTTTATTGTTGAAGCTGTTCATAACAGATGCCTGTAGTTTTTCAAAATTATAAATTGATGTCCTACAACTTTAATAGAAATAAATTTTGCAACAAAATAACGCAATTTAAATAACCTACAACTATTGTGCAACGTAACAACAATCAAAAGGTAGAAAAACAAATTTCATTAACGAATATGTTCAACATAACCACAAGTTTGTGCAATGCACGTAAGTATTCTGTTTTCCAAAGAAGTACTAATGTTGTATAAAACTTTTACATATTCTTATAAACTCTGCTCTGATTATAATGTTCATGTCTTCAACAAGATTTGAAAATCCGTCCGTAGAAAACGAAGATACTCTCCTTCATTAACATTTTCATCAAAGACATAAGGTCCAATTATGTAACTACCAATAACTACCACTGAATGACCAACAATTTTGAAAGTTTGCAGGTGTGATAAAGTGAAGGTTTTTATGTGTTATAATAACGAAAATTGTGACGATTAACGTATCCATTTTAATAGAAGGTAGCTTCGTCGGTAAACAACAAAAAATTGGGAAAGTCAGGCTAATTTATCTGCTGCCCATTGACAAAAATGTAATTAAAAACAATGACAAAATGTTTGTTTTTGGACGTGTTTTGGTCAAAAAATTAAAAAAAAAAATTAATAACTCAAAAACTATTGCCTCAATTTTGAAAAGGAAAAACAGCTGAATAGACAATTTTAAACAGTACTAAAAAATCTAAAAATTTATAGAGTGAGTCATTTAAAAAAATAAATTCCATGCATTTCCGGTGAAACCGGAAGTGCGTCAGGGCTTAAAGTATTTTTAGAATATGCGCCTTAAGCAACCATGAAACTTTCTCTAATTGTTTTTTTTTTATTTAAAACATAAAGGAGCAATCAAAGAAACGGCTACTAATGACTCACCCTGTATATTGCAACATACTGTACATATGTTGCAAATTAAAAGCAAATTTATGGAAATCGACTGCAAATTAAATGGAAATTAAATCAGAAGGTATTTTCAGATTAGCATGTATTTTGAGATACACTGTACATAATCATCAAAACATAAATATTTTTCGTAAAATATGGTTGAACAATAGGTACTTGAAATACTCTGTTGGCCCGATATTTTCAGTAGATTTATTATTAAATGAGAATCCGAGACGCCTGAGTTCTATTTTCGATTTTTTGTAATTGAAGAGCATGTTGTTTGTAACCTTTTTTTCTTTAAAGATACTCTTTTGATGCCTGACAAACACATATATAACGTAACTGAGTATGACGGAGTAAGCAATTTACAGTATGTCGAGTCTATATTTGCCGTAGACATTCAAATTTTGCAACACTCAACATGCCTAACAATAACCAATCGTTGGCAGCGCCCTCTGTTTAAGAATTGCTGACCTACCACAGTGATTATAATAAACGAAATCTACTTTTCCCATAAGAATATGTCTCTTAGATACAAATCAATCGAAATTTAGGGGTGAAAACATTTAAAAGCACAAGACAGCTATAAAATACGCTTAATTGCTTTGTATCAAGCATCAAAAGAAAGAGAATTTATTTCTCCAGGGGGTAAGCTATCTAATATCTGGCAATTATCTACATATTCCAAGAAATTACGGAATAAACTAGCAGATTTTTGGTATAAAAACTTCCTGTTTTTTAACATTTTTTTCCACATTAATCGAACAAACTTCCCTTATTAAAACTACCTAGTCCCCTGGAGATAAGTTTGTAGATTATGCTCGTATTTTTTTTTTGTAATTTTGTGGCTTACTAATTGATTCTGGTGCAATATGTTCGCAACATGTTTGCAATGTAATTTAGATGGGCGAGATGGCCACCTTAACGCAGATTTCACTGCCTCGACCATTGATATTCCTTTGTTGTAGTCAAGATTTGAGCTCTGCAACTGGATTAACAATGGAAGTGTAATTGACAAAAAGGCTGTTAAGATTTTAAGAATTACTTGTATAGTTTTACTTATATAAGTAGCATTTTGACCCACTGTTCGCAAATGCTTTTCAAGAATTTTGTCCCCTGCATCTACCCGAAACTTTAGCAAAGCCTTAAAATTTCCTTTATTTATTATAGTTTGATTATCGTCATCTTTATTATTTAAAAAACTAGATCCCTCATCCCGATGACCTCTTAAAGGGATATTCTGTATACCGGGATATATTAAAGTTTTGATAATCGGCAATAATTTTTGCCTGTTATTCTTAATTAATCTTTGTTTAGCACTATCTAATGCAATCTCAATATTCATTTTTCTACCTTCAACGATATCAACGAAATTTTGAGACTTAATCACATTATTTTTATGATAAAGATTTTTTTCATGTGCCCTCAAATCTTTTTTAGCATCCTTGAATGAAGATAAAAATGTAATTACACATTTTCCCAATTTACCACAATTTCGACCTCCGTCAGTCGCCCCAAACAACACACACGCTCTACAAAAACCACCACCATATTTATGACTGTAGGATAGCCATGGAAATTCTTCAATCCAATGTAATTTAAAAGTACCATTTTTCTTTCCTTGTCGAACACAGGAAAATTTGTAATTTTCATTTGGTACCCAAGGATCACATAACATGTTATATAGTTCTTCGTCGTATTTTATGTCTATATTGTCGACGTAAAAATCAATATCTCTAACATGTTCAGTACAATTTGGGACAATACTTTGTGGAGTTAAACCCGTCGAAGATACACTTTCTGTAAAATTTGCAGGCGCCAGTACAAAGGTATGGTGTTCTACATGAATATCATGAGTTGCAGTTTCTACGCTGGAACTAACATCAGCGGAATCGGAATAATCAACTTTTGTCTTCTTTAAAAAGTTTATGAGACTTAACTGTATTTGTTTATTTCGTTTACTATTCATGCTTACTTAGATCTTAACCTAAAAACAAAATAAATTTAGCGCATTATGACGCAATTGAGAGCTAAAAACTTACAGTAGAAAAGGTAATTGGGTTCCTTCTTTGGAGACAATATACTACTTTAAAGCAAAACAACATTAATATGTTCTTTTAAACTGATTTTGACTTGAAAATCAGATAAAGTCACGGGCTGTCCCTAACCTAAAAACAAACTATATGTAGGCGCACTATAATAACTCAAACTGAGAACTAAAAACTTTTTTTTTTTTATAACTCGGTTTTACAACGTCCGTCGTCTTCCGATTTCCAATCTCCACTCGTTTCTTTTCGCCCACAACTCATCATCCAGACCCCTAAACCTCATTTCGCTGTCTATTCCTTCTCTCCAGCTCCTCCGTGGTCTTCCTCGTTTTCTTCGCCCATTTGGATTCCATTGTATTACTTGTTTAGGTAGTCTTTCGTTATCCATTCTCTGCACATGCCCGTACCATACCAGTTGTTTCGTTCTTATCTCGTCCACTATCGTGCGTTCACTCACTGTCATAATTTCTCTTATTCGTTAATTAGTAACTCGTTCTCTTCTTGATCTCCCCGCTGCTCTTCTCCAATAATCCATTTCCTTAGCGGACAGCATTTTCTCTGTTCTGTCCTTGATTGGCCAAACCTCTGAACTGTACGTAACAATACTCTTTACTATGGTGTTATATATGAGCTTTTTGTTCTGTTTCGATATACTCTGGTCCCAGAGTATTCCATTTATTAAGGTTATCGCTTTTCTTCCTTGTACATTTCGGTCTTTTATAGCTCTGTCTAGTGTTCCGTCCGCTGTTATTTTTAGCCCCAAGTATTTGTACTCGTCACAAGACTTAATTCGTTGTCCCGTATTTAGTACTAGATCTTGTTTTATTCCACCAATGCACATACACTCTGCCTTTTTTATATTGATCTCCAAACCCCACTTTTTGTATTCTTCTATCAGTTTTCAAGTCATATATTCCAAGTCGTCATACTCCTGGGCCACTACAATTTGATCGTCGGCGAAACACAAGGTGTATAAAATGGTGTCATTTAATGGAATTCCCATGTTTTGGCATTTTCTTTTCCATACTTTAAGGACTTGTTCTAAATAAATCTTGAAGAGCGTTGGCGAAATACAACAACCTTTTTTAAGACCTTTATTCACTTGAAACCCTTTTGTCAGTCTTTGTTTTATTTTGACTTTTGCTTCACTATTGTCGTACAACTCTTTAATTGCTTTAATTAACTGAACGCTTATGTTTGTATTCTCCAAAGCCTTCCAAAGTAAATTAAGTGGTACGCTGTCGTATGCTTTTTGTAAGTCTACGTATAGTAAATGCAACTCTTGTCCATATGCCATTTTCTTTTCGATAACTTGAGTTATACAGAACAGATGATCTACAGTCGATCTACCTGCCCTGAATCCGGCCTGTTCTTCTGCCTCCATGTCTTTGTACTCATTTTCGATTTTTTTCCCTATTATTTTGCAGTAGACTCTGCTCAGTGTACTAGTCACAGATATGCCTCTATAATTGTCGCACATATCTTTCCTTCCTTTTTTGTGAATCGTCGTTATATATGATGTTTTCCACTCGTTTGGGACTTTGGTTCCGTTTAGATATTTTTGGAAAAGATTTCGTAGTCTCACAAACAGTTCATTTGTACCGTATTTAATAAGTTCAGCCGGAATATTTCCGGGTCCGGCAGATTTTCCGCTTTTTAAGGCTGTACATACGGTTTTAACTTCATGAAGTGTTAACGGTATTGGAGATCCTGTCGTTCTAAAGGCATCATTTATTTCTTCTTCTTGGAATTCCACTCTTTCTTCCATTAAAAGTTTTTTAAAGTATGCATCCCATTCTTTGTCTGATATTGGCGAAATTGTATCTCTAGTCGTTTCTTTTCTAATTGATTTTATCGTCTTCCAACTTTCGGTACTTCTTCGACCTCCTAAATAAGAGTCTATTTTCCGGCACTTTTGCGTCCATACTACATTTTTCTTGTCACTAATCATTCTTCTTACCTTTGATTGTGCGCTCTTGTAATTTTGTCTTGCATTCTCTGTTTTTTGAGATAAGTAAATGTGATAAAGTGTTCTCTTTTCCTCTATTTCTCTTCCAATCTCAGCATCCCACCAATATGGTTTTCTCCTCTTCGATTTTTCTTCCACTAAACCTAGTGCTTCTTTTGCGGCTTGATGAATGCTTGAAGTAATGCAATCATACTCTTCATTTGGGTTTTCGCCTGAACGTGCATTGAGCTTTTCGTTAAGTCGTTTTTTATATAGTTTTTTTACGATGTCATGCTCTAGGCTTATTAGGTCGTATCTACAGTGATCCATTTCTTCTAACCATGTGTTCTCCAGCTGTTGTTGGTGAAGGTGTTGGCCTTGACAAGGAAAGAGAATTTTGGCTTCCAGAAAATAGTGATCACTTCCGCATGTTAGTCCACGTTTTACTCTGACGTCTTGGATTTTTATTTTTGCCTTTTGTTTAGTAATAAGATAGTCAATTACTGATTTGAGATTTTGGGAGGGTTTGGTCCAAGTGTATTTGTGTATTTCCCTGTGTTGGAAAAAGCTATTTTGAATTTTTAAGTCTAGTTGCTCGCATACCGTTATTAGTCGGTTTCCATTGTCGTTAACAATCTCTTCTCCGAATCGACCCACCGTCATATCATTTAACTTTTTACCTGTTCTGCTGTTTATGTCTCCCAATATAACAATTTCTCTAGATGTACTGACTGCTGATATTTCGTTGTAAATTTGTTCGAAGAACTTGTGTTTTTCTGTTACGTTGGCGTCATCGTTTATTGCATATATTCCAAAAATCGTCAGTCTAACTCCTTTAATTGTTATATTCATTTTTATCAGCCGTTCGTTAATAGCTTCCCAGTTGGTAATAAAACTTCTAAATTTTTTGTTGACCAAAATGGACACTCCTTGTTGTACATGTTTTTCTTTTGGGACTCCGCTATAGAAATGGTCGTATTGCCCCAGGTTTTCAGATCCTTTTCCTTTTTTCTTTGTTTCTAATAGTACTGCGAGGTCTACCTTCACTATGCTGATTTCGTGGACTATTTCGTTTACTTTTCGACTCATTCCTTGTACGTTCCATGTACCAAAAATCATTGTCCTTTTTCTTTGCTTGGGTCGTCTTCTTGGGTTTTTCTGTCCATTCCGAGGCGTTTGATTGGCTTTTTTAACATTTTATTTTTTTCCGAGTACCAGAGAGTTAGTCTGATGTCCCAACCCCCAACCTGGAGGACCAGGTAATTTTTAATCAGGGTTTTCTTCCCCTAGCCTTTGACGATTCCAACGTCGTAACTACAAGGCAGCAGCGTCTTCACCTGTGATCCTAGGCAGGAGCCCTTACAGGGTACTATCATCCGGGCCAGATGAACCCTAGTTTTTTATCGAGGTTGTTACTCCTCCCCCTCCTCCTTTCCCGTTAGTGCAATGGGACCCCAGGCTTGGGACTGGTATAGCGGAGTTTAAACTGTAAAAACTTACAATACAGTAAATAGTTCGGCTCCTTGTTTGGACACAATAAACAATAAACAGCTTGGAAGTAAAGCAACAACAAAAAAAAACACTTATGAATTGATTTGAAATATCAGAGATAGTCACACGCTAGTTTTCTATACCTGACAACGCCATGACTTAAGACATGAATCAAATCACTTAAAAGTTAAATTTTACAGTATTAATTTTCTATTTGGGTGGGATTTTCTGTTCAGGTATGTTATTTCGCCTGTTCGCAAAATTATAACAGGGGAGGCACGTGCCCTTGTGCCCCCCCCCCCCTCGGATCCGCCTATATCTATAAGTAATTATTGCCACCAACGGGTACACAACTTACGGTAACATAAACAGTTTTTAAATATTTCTTGCAAAACATTTCTTGAAATTTGAGAAAGTTCATCAGAAAGCGTTGACAGAGTAAAACGCCTGTTCCATCAAACTTTTCTATAAACCTTACTAGTAGTAGAGATTGGACAGTTCTGGGCCCTCCCCCCACCACCAATATTTACTCCCCCCACCACTCAATCCACCACCACTCCCCCACCCAATCCCACCACCCAATCCCACCACTCAACCCCACTCCCCCACCACTAATTTTAGTTCCGAACGCGGCCACCGTGTATTTGCAGATGGCGCTGCGGTCGGCGCGCAAATTTAAATTTAAATTAATATACAGGGTGTCTCAAAATTTTAAAAAATAAATACATATACAGTATGATACTTTGTGACGTATGAATCATACAGGGTGTTTCAAAAATTAGAAAAGTAAGATGGCGAATCCAAGATGGCCGCCAAAATTTTTAAAATTAATGCAGGGCGTTTCAAAAATTAGAAAAGTAAGATGGCGAATCCAAGATGGCGTCAAAATTATAAAAATACATATACAGCATGACACTCGGTGACGTAGCGGTCAAATATTAATATACAGGGCGTTTCAAAAGTAAGGATTTAGAAAAAGCAAGATGGTGAATTCAAGATGGCCACCACTACAAAAAACATAACGAATATGGTCGAAGCTAGACGCGGCTGGGGTGCCCTAAATTTAATGAATACGCGTTTGAAATCGTATATGACGTCAATTGTAATCATGTGTGCAACTTATCTTGTTTTCGCGCGATCATTGTAAAAATATGAATTTTAATTAGTCTACTTACCGCAATAAACATTCGCACGGCACCACACACAATGCAATACTGAAATTATTTTAAACGCGGCCACCCAGGCTTTGGAGATGGCGCTGTGGTCGGCACGCAAATTTAGAATTAAATACATTTTTTCCTAATTTAAATATACAGCATGGTCTCTGATGACATAACTATAAACATATCAAAGTGTTGGGGAAATAAAACATTAGCTTCTTTAGACAAAATTTATTTTTTATATATAAATACATTAAATTTATTATCAAGTATCACATTTATAGAGCAATCAATTACCACTATTTTGACACCAATTACAATTAGCAATGTCGCCCAGTTTCATTACTTCATAGTCATAATGAAGAGTATCAAAAGAAGTATGTAGCACTTCTAACATTAGAAAAGCGTTTAATGAATTTGAATGATCCTCTATTAATTTAACAATATTGCTATATAGATCACCACTTAAATTTATACATGATTTCAACAATGTATTATAAAATATCTGAAACTCACTATCTGCGAAAAATGATAATTTACATTTAATTAGTGGTTGCAACTTATACAAATTATTATATGTATCCTTCGATAACACCATTTGCTGATTTCGACTACTTATTCGTATAACACTAATAGTTTTATATGTCGATGATTCGATTCGGTGGTTAGGACTGCAACCTTCAGTTTTGTAAAATTCCTCCCATTCCTCCAATGTGAAGAATATACAGTTTGTCGGGGAACGAAGCTGAATGATGGGGACGTATCCAGCTGCTGGACTAAGGCCGATGTTGAGCCACTTGGAACCACTTTTGTTTAGAAAGTATGATGACTGTCCAATTAGTTGTTTTTCCTTAACGATGTTGGCATCAATCATTTTAAGAGATTCATCAATAAATTCATTATAAGTTTCTGGAAAGAAATAAAAAAATTATTGAATTATTACTTTAGATTTAATTGTTTTAAATCTTACTAGCTTCCATTTTAATGTTTATGAGAAATTAAGTGCACAACTGAACTGATACTTAGACAAACTGAGACCGGTTTTACGTTTGAAGAGTATTATATCAAATATTAAAGATAGTGGGGATACTTGCTTAATTTGAAGCGGCGGAATAGCTGCACCCGAGGCATGCGCAGCGACCATCTAAGGAGCTGGTAAATCGATCTTATAGTGTCCCCAGGCCAGAGTGTGGATACCATCCCCACTAATAAAGCGTTTATCATCGTGAGGTGATAAGGCTAGTTTATTTTGCTCGACCGAATAGATATTGTGTAATTTAGTCCTAAACAGGTTCTGTTTCTTTAATAATAAATTTTGTTCGAATAAACAGCCGCGATAATCCGCCAAACTGATTTCATCTCGGACAACATTCTTTTTTATACCCTTAACTTTTTTAATTTCCCTACCCTCAACCGCTAGGGCATACATTTTCGCGCGCAATCCAACAAACTCACTCATTATATTACCAGCGTTTTCATCTTTAAATAAGCCTAAAACAGCCTTGTTTTGAGGTGCTATGTTGTAGACATTATTGGCCGAAAAGTTCGATGTATCGAATTTTGAAATATTTTTCTTAATGTCGCCGTATATATCATTACTCTCCACTTTTAAAATAAAACTGTCCGTATCCATATAACATAGACACACCTTTTCTGCATACTCGCGCTTCAAAAAATTATAATAAAAGTCATACATTAACTCCTTCGATAGCTCCAAGACGGAGAAGCCAATATAAATAGGTTTATTATATACAACTTTTAACCTCTCCATCTGGATAGCTACAAAGTTTTCCGAAAAGATGCTAATACTCTTAAAATTTGGTTTCGCGATTAAACTACCAGCCCCGCGACTTTTACCATGGTCCTCCCAATGTGTGACCAATTTGACATCTACTCGCTTATCAACATTCTCCATGGTTTTACCATATACAGAGTTGTTCATAAGCTTGTAGAAATCTTTTTCAAAATCATTTTTAGCTTGCTGACGTAGGCTGGTGTTTAGATCGATATAATTTTGAAGCCAGTTTGACTGGGTAAATTTTAAAACGCGATGAATTTTGGTGATTTTCAGGCCGAAATGTAACGCTTGCTTTAATGTTCTATAGTGTATGACATATTTCTCCTTATTTTGCAAATTAGCGATCAGCTTTTTATTTTGAAATTTAGATGTGGGAGGTACCATGTTTTCGGAGAGAAAAGGTAAGTCGTTATGCTCATCATGCAAAGTTACAGGATACTCGACATCTACTTCCAAAAAATAACCAATCTGTGAATCATCAGCGACCCCCGAGATATTTAAATTGTCAATTTCATCTTGACTAACCCAACTAAACCCGCCGAATGGTAGATACTGCGACATTGCCCACCCATACAAATTGTTGGCGTCCCAATAAGCTAAATATGAACTCGGAGCACTCGCATCATAATTGGTCATATATTTATTATTTGCTGTAGCGTGCCGCAAAGATACCTGACACAACCCACCCCTGATACTCCGCTTAACAAAATGATGCATATCGATGTCAGTGAGTAGCTCCAGTTCAATTTTGGTATGCTTCAACATAGCATCCCAAGACAGGCCAGGGCTGGTGTAATATTGTGCCGAATCCAAACTATATGTATCACGACAAATTTTTCTAAAGTTTTCGAAAATATCAGCCAAAAGTAAAACATCGGTTTTTAAATATAAATTCGAATATTCTAATAAATTTTGACATTTAAACGTAGTCCAAACAGTTTGTGCATGTTGATACTCCGCAACCGAAATATCATCATTAGTTAATGAATTGAAAAAATCGCGCTTTGCCGGTAAGGCCGGTTCTTGCAATCGCCCAAAGGTATCTATATATTGGTAAGGGAAAATACCCTTCTTTCTAATTAATTCGAATTCTGAATCTACGGGGAACGCCCGTCTAACATTTTTGAAGTCTTGCGAATCTAAATTTTTCGCGAGCTTATCGATAGAAGACGCCATGAACCGAAAACTATCTAAAAACCGTAGATTTATATAAACATTTTGTTTCTCGCCCGATTTATCCGCATAATCACCGACCAAAACTTTCGCGCTAAAACTAATATACCGTTCTTTATTAATCGGAATTACATCAATATCTAAATTTTGTTGTGCCAAATCTCTTAAAAATAGATGGCTATCGTACCCGCTCAAATTATGAAAAAAGATAGGGACAAATTTCGGAATTTTGAAGTTGAGGTTACAATTAGAATGAGCGGCCCCTCGAAACGCTCCCGTAATGTGGCAGTGGTCTCTCACTCTATCTCCGTTGAGAGATAGTTCACATATGTGGCAAATCACGGCCTCATTATATAATTTTTGTTCGCTATTATTTAAATAATTCATCGGCACGATAGTCTTTAAATAGTTTTCATAGATTAGCTTAACGTCATCTATCAATTTTTCAACAAACACCGTTGAGCAATCTAAACCGGCATACGTGACAAATTTATTTAAATTTGCATCAAACGAACACACAATTTGATATGCAAAACTATATGGAATATGTTTGAATGTTGTATTTGTATACGAAATAGATGGATCACTGCTGCATGTGTGAATTGGTTGGAGAATACTTTCAAAGTCGGCGTAAACAACAAAAGGAACGGACATTTTCTTATGATGACTATCAAATCTTAATATATTGTGGGGTATCATATCCCCAAATTTAGTTTTACGCGCATCAGTTGAGGGTAGTACTGTATAGACGTGATTACAGTCATTCTGTTGATGGGTGTTTAATTTTTCAGCAGTACTGAATCTCACTAAACACCCATCACAGATGTGAACCTCACCGTCATGCTTATTTATTTGAGATGAAACTAGCCTGGAGAAATTTTTAATTAATACATAATGCGATTTGACCCCGTCTTCCAAAAATAATAAATTGACGTGAACAGCTTTCCTGTTCCGCGTAAAATAAATCGGCCCCACCACCTCATGATTTTTTGTGTCATCATTTATAGCCAAAGCGTATACGTTAATACTTAAATTATTTAATTGTTCAATTTTAGAAATGTCTTTAATTTTAACCGGGAATTTAATACCCTCTAAATTTAGGACGCTGGAGTAATGAGGATAACTACCCACTCTGTGTACATGCATGTTTGCCGGGTGGAGTGCCGCTACAATCGACCAACACAGGCATGCGTCATCGGAGTTCTGAATGTTGACGCACGCTTTTTTGTTTCGGATCGAGGGGGGTAGTTCCAAGTAAGATGATCCCCCAAGAGGTTGGTAGGTGTTTATGTTAACCTCTAAATGCGAGACCATCTTAAGTGCCCAATTACTCCCTCTCTCCGAAAACTCTTCCGCTTTCGACTTTATAATAGCGGCCGCCTGGTCAAAAACGTCCTCTAAGTCCGAAGACTCGGTGACAATGACGTATCGGGTGTTAAACGATTTTAAGTCGTCTATTTCCTCATCTGCTATCACTTTAACATAATGAGCAAATAGCTCTAACTGCACCTTAACACCCGATACAGCCCTCGCCAGAACATCTTTAATTAGGCGGCACACTTTAATTTTCAAATCTGCCAAAAAAGTTAATATATCAGAATTTTTATTGCCTAAAATTTTGTAACCCGCGACCCGGTTTTTGAATGATGAATTAATTTTGAACACTCCATCCGGCAGCATAAATGTGTTATTATTTAAATGCTGCTGTGAGCGGAGATGTCCCCTATATAGAGAATTAGTAGGAAAACTCAGCCCACAACAGCTTACCTGAGACACCTCTCGACTAGTAGATGGAGCAGCATCCGCAAGTCTATTAGAGCTTGTGGATGGCACAACATCTACTTTAACCCTCTTCTTAGATGGTCCACCAACATGCTGGCATGACTCCACGCCCTCCCCACAAGTACCGCAAATAAAATTGCGGTGGAGGGCATTTACATGCCGCTTCAAGTTATCACGCCTGGTGAATGTTTTTCCGCATATGGAGCAGTTCATTTCTGCAAAGAAATAAAAAATAAAAATCAAAAATAATAATTAGGAGTTTTAAAGAAAAAATTATCATATAATAATTCAAAATATCTTGAAAAAATATGTCAGATTGATATGAAGCATCACTGTATATCAAAAAATACTGTTTATAATATTTAAAGACGCCCCAAAATAATTTAAAAACATATGTTAATATGTACCGAATTTAATAAAAATCTACACCACTGTATACTGTTTATAATGAAATATTATAAAAACAAATTTAAAACCGAGCGATTAATATTTACAAAATACATTGAAGAAGAAATTTAAAAAAATAATTATTACTTACTGTTCTAATAATAAGAGCTCTAACTAAAAACAATAACGATGTACTCTCAACGAGGTTGCAGTGTTTACTGAAGTTTAGAATAAAAAATATTCAATTTTATTCAAGCATTAGTAAAACAATTGTATGTGTAAACTACTACTTCCGGTCTACCGAATTTAATAAAAATCTACACCACTGTATACTGTTAATAATGAAATATTATAAAAACAAATTTAAAACCGAGTGATTAATATTTATAAAATACATTGAAGAAGACGAAATTTAAAAAAATAATTATTACTTACTGTTCTAATAATAAGAGCTCTAACTAAAAACAATAACGATGTACTCTCAACGAGGTTGCAGTGTTTACTGAAGTTTTAGAATAAGAAATATTCTATTTTATTCAAGCATTAGTAAAACAATTGTATGTGTAAACTACTACTTCCGGTCTACCGAATTTAATAAAAATCTAATGAGATCGCAAGAGGGGACATATTACACTCGTAAATAGAAGTCAGATATATTACACTCATAAATATAAAATTTATTTGAAATTAAAAAATAGTTTCAAAATAACTTAAAAAATATGTATACCATTTCTAAAATGAATATTAAAAGCACTACTAAATAAATTTGAAACTAAAAAATAGCTTCAAAAAAAAAATATCCTTATGAATATTTAAAAAATACTATACACATTCAAAATAACTTAAAAATATGTATAATACCAATTCTAAAAATAATATTAAAAGCACTACTAAATAACTTTGAAATTAAAAAATATCTTTATGAGTACATTTGTAAGCCGTTTGATTGCTAATAGAAAAATATATAAGATTTTCAATGTCCATAAAAATACTGTTTATAATGAAAAGAAATTTAAAGCCGGGTAATATCCGTTTAATGTGATTAATATATGTAAATAAATTAAAGAAAATAGAGTTTTAAAAACTACTTACCGATTTAATATATGGACGTCACTAAAAACAATAACAATGTACACTCGAGAAGACCAAGATGCTGAATAAACTTTAGAATAAAGAACTGGTACACTTTAATAGGCTTTTATTTAGTGCATCGTTAGATATGTGCCTTTCTCTTACATACTGATATGTTTCATATGACCTTTCTTGTTAACCGCATAATACAACTTTCATTTTCTATTACACACAACTGCATGTAGTTGTCCTACATTACACGCTTTAGCTTTCTGTTAGAAACAAACATGCGGGCTCTCGCATTAAAAATTAATCGCGTAATTGTGTGTTCTTTGCTTTATTGTCTTAAAACTATTTATTTATGTCTATAGTATTTTAACATTCTCTTCAGAAAAAACATGTTTTATTATAACTTTTATTTGTAAAACAAAATCTAAAATTTGCGTTTCGGACATAATGAATTTTGTTTAAAATTAGTAGGAATATTGGTAAAATTATATGTTTCACTGAAGTAAAACTACTACCTGTCTAACAATTTTACTGAAAATGTAATCAGATATCCAGTAAAATTATGTTTCACCGAAGTAAAACTACTACCTGTCTAACAATTTTACTGAAAATCTAATCAGATATCAAGAGTACATTAGTAAATATAAAATTTGTTATAACTGTTTGATTACTAATAGTAATGTTCATAAAAATACTGTTTATAATGAAGAGAAATTTAAAACCGAGTAATAAATGTGAATATAATTAATATTAAAGAAGAAGAAATTTAAAAAAAATTATTACTTACTGTTTTAATAATAAGAGCTCTAACTAAAAACAATAACGATCACAGCGTTTTACTAAAAGTTTAGAAGAAGAACTATTATATTAAAGCACAAGTAAAACGCAATTGTATCTATCTTGTATGTTACTTAGATACGTATGTAATAACAACACATTCTTGTGAATTGCTTTATGCACTTAACTTTCTGTTTGAACTGATGCGGGCATCCATTAGCATTTTACATATTATCTCTAATAGGAACTACATTACACATTATGTATTGATTTTTCCATAACACCGCGAAATACATACTAATCAATTCTGTTAATAAATTCTTTTTATGCCAAATTATTTTATAATGAATAAATATTATAAATATTATAGTATTTAATATTATTTTCAAAAACAAAGCGCACGTTCTATTGTGCTTCTCTATAATGTATACATATACAGCATGACACTGTGTAACGAATTAAATATATAGCACGATTTGTGAATATATACAGCGCTCCAAAAGTGTTGAACGAGGAAATAAAAGATTAATTTATTTAGTTAGAATTTATTTTTATATACAAACAGATACAAGTAAATATACTAAACTATTCTGAGAAAATCTTGTAGTATTCTAACATTGTGTAATGCACAAACACAATAATCTTTAGTATGAAACAGGCAAGTTGAATTCGTCTTATCTAACTTAATGCTATTTTTATCACATTCTAAATTAATTATTACAGAATTAGGTAAATAATTTTTTAGAAACATTTTTTTCTGATGACCTTTCACATAAATGCGGTCACTGTAGTGAACAAATCTACTTAAAATATTACTTATTTCGGAGTAGGGTATATAGCCATCATTATATCGTAAACCATGATGATTTTCTTTTAACCACAATACCTGACGTAATTCTTCACGTGTTAACTTATTGTAAGAGATATTAGACTTGAAAATGAAATGTGCCACCTTTACCCCATCACTAATTGCCATTTCCTTAAGCATAAACCCATTTTTTAATTGAAATCCCTGTAGATCAATAATTACATAGGAATCGTGTTGTGATGAAGTCAAGTTTACATTTTTTTCCCTTCTATCAAATATTGTTAAGCCACACTCACAGCAATGCACCGACGTATCATCATCAAAATTATCCATCAAGAAATTATTTTCTTAACTGTTCCCGTAAGAGGTTGATATTCCACCAAGTTATCGTGTAAAATGAGGCAGTATACTACGGTATCTGGTTTAAATTGTTCTTGACACTCTATCTCAAGCTTGATATCAACGCTTGAGGAAATTAATGATTCATTTTGCTTGGAGCAGTCGATTAAATAAAGAGCATGGTCGTGAAACTGATTATAATCCAAAAGTGGTTGGTTTTGGCGACCGTAATAGCTAGATTGGAAATTTGAGTACGCGTGATATGCAATAGCATATCGTTTGAGTCCCATATTTAAATTCATAGCTGTGTAAGGATAGCTCTCCGAGTTTAAATATAATTTTAGATTAGTAATTGCAGAATGGTCAAAGTCGGAGGAATCTGCTTGGGGATTATCCTTCTTCTTAAGTTGAAATCCCACTATAACATAACGAGGTTTCTCCAAGTTTGTGCTGGTTTTGATAGGCCATATATCATTTTTCGTAGTGCGCAATGATGGTAGTTCGTGTAACTCCCACTTTCTGAATGGTATGTATATCGATTTGTTTTCTCGAAGAGCCTGTAGCAGTTTCAGGCGAGTCTTATCGTTTACAGTAATGTGTGGCACATACCACTCAATCTTTTCTATTTGTATGGTTGCCTTCTTCGTACCATCAGCCAAATTGTTTTTATAACAATTATCATCAGTTTTACTGCGATTCAGTATCAATTCCTGACTGACATTCATTACTATCTGCTTGTAATCATCAAATATTCCAAAACAAAATTTGACTGGCAAAACGGCGTTGAACTCATTTACGGAGAAGGTGGGTTGTTCATCCTTGAACGGACACCAACCTGCCATTTCAAGCATCTTAGATTCATTCGGATTGTAGGAAACGTATGCCTTCATTGTAGTAGTGATGCCAGGCTTCATACAACGATCAATCTCCACACCGTTAATTTCATATCGCATCTGATCGAATAGAAAAGCATACGCATTGTTTGTTAGTTTACATCTGCCCGTTCCAGTAGTCTGCTCGTTGAATTTACCCTGTATGTGAATGAAGCTTTCACTTGGTAAAGTGTAAATATCTTGATGTTGAATGGGGATGCGAATTTCATCATTTAGGTTAAAGTTATTTGCTCGTGGATAGTAGACATGGTATTGCTCCTTCACTATGGCATCATCGAATTTTAATCCTTGGAATATCTGCAACTTTTCCATTTTTCTCGATCACTTTCAAACCAATAGATTTTAGAAAAGCAATGTTAGCCGGTGTTAATCGATGTTGCGCGCGTGACTGAATGACTGTGTGTTCGTTAGATCTGCGCGTTTTATTGTTTTGATTAGTGAATGATAGACCCATTTTCCACGTCACGACAATCTCTTCAGTTCGAGACGCACAACTATCTGCTCGCCACGGAAATCTACTGGGTCAGAGTCTTGATCTAATAAGGTGAGGGTAATATTACTAATTCTTTTCGTATTAATCGGCAAATAAACAATATTTCGTGGATGTACATTCAGGCTGTAGCCCGGTGCCACAGAGGGTGCGAATTCAAATAATGTGTGTGCAAGATGTGTGTCATAGTACGTAGACGTTACGATATTGCACTCGATTCTTATAGTGACAACCTTTATAATCTGCACAGCGAGATCCGATTCATGATTTTGTCCGGCAATTAATTTCCGACTACTGAATCCCAACATTCGCCCAATAGAATCATTTGACGTAAAATCAATGGTATACTGACTCTGTATCTCACATCTTAGTGTATTGTTGTTGGGCTTTATGGACAGCAATTTGTTTTTGTCAGTCACGTCACCAATTATTTGTTTCTGTAGGTAAGCCTCCAAATCCCCAATTTCATAGGAACCCGTAGGTATATCTATCACGTGATTATCGTAATAAAATTTGTTGTGTCCCTCATATACATTCGGAATAGTATTATAGGTGTGCAGACCTATCAGACCAATTGCGTATTCGTGTCGACTATCTAATTCAATTGGCGGATAGTAATCTGCAGTAAGCACATTACTAGTGCTGTTGAGCGTGAACGTACTCGACATGATACTAATGACATTCTAATCTCTACACACGGCTATATAGAAATTTTAAACACAAATGTCCACAATTTTTGGCATCAAAATTTTGAAATCGCGAATGATTGTAAATAATTTGACAGTTTTTAAAGTATTCTATCAATTCTAAAGGTGGCGATAAATTGCCAAATGAATCAAAATATTGAACTGTACGCTTCTTCTTACAATATGCAACCCAATGGGTTCCCGGTCCGGATGTCGAATCAAGATTAACGACTGCACACTCACTCTTCCTCGGTTTATTAGGCAAATCGTCTCTCATAAAGATGCCGCGAAAGTTAGGTATATTTTTTCCAAACTTCAAAATATCTTTGTCTGTGAGAGCTCTTCGTGGCAGTCTGCTTAATAGTTTTTTGATTGTTGTTTTAAATACAACCCCAATCCTTTTCTGTACGGTTTCAAATACAGACCCTGACCATGTTTCCCCAATGCAACAGCCTCCATTGCTTTATTATGTCGTTGTGTTTCAGCCAGTAATTTTTGGGATGCCTTTGCTTTATTCACCGCCTGTGTAATTCCAGCGGCTCCTCCAGCAAGAGTGCCCAAAGCGCTTAACCCGGCAAATAGTGGTATTAGAGGAATAAAGCCCCCAGTTTTTGGTATAGGTATAATCCTTGGTGTTCGGATATTTTTTCTACCTCCATTCTTTCTAACCGCAATTTTGGCAGCGGTGAGTGATATTTTTGCTTGCTCCGCAAAATCCCTAATTTTTGAATTCTTCAGAGCTGATTTTGCTTGTGCTACAACGCCCCTTCTGAAAGGAACTCTTCTACTCTTAATACCAGCTCCTTTCATTCGCTTTCTACTACTCGTTCTCTTCATTTGTGTATTTATACCCATCCCCAGTTTTCTTTTAACTTTCATACTATTAGTCACCAACCAGCTAGCCGCTTTCTCACCAAGACTAGCGTCTTTTGACTTAACGCGATTCCAAGCTTTTTCTTCAAGAATTTGATCTGCCTCGTGACGATCTTTAATATCCTTATTTTTGGAGTATGCAATGTCGTGCTCTTTACATGCAGAGTCGAGAGGGTTTATTCCAGGATCTCCTCGAGTCAAACGTTCTTTTACTTTCGTCCCAGGGCCGCACCACTGGTAGTGGGGCAGGTGTAGCTCTACAGGAAGATTGTTGATAAGTGTGTTTAGAACACCACCTCCTTCTTTGAATGCTAACATTTGATTGAATGATATTTGATTGGGTGAGCTCCCTAAATACACTTAGTACTGCATCATGCGTCTTGTTAAGCAGAAGCTTAACCTCCAAGTGAAAAATTTGGACAATGAATTACTGTCTGAAAATTTATATCGTAGACATAATTCATTACTGCCTAATACAATTCGATGTATAATATGCGGACCGTCCAATTGTGGAAAAACGAATGCCTTATTCAGTTTGATTATTGAAGAAAACGGTCTGAAGTTTCATAATATCTATGTGTACTCCAAGTCGCTCTACCAGCCGAAATATCAATTCCTGGAGAAGGTGGTTAATAATGTTAAAGGTATAAAGTATTTCAAGTATACCGAAAACGATAATATTCTAGATCCAAGTGAAGCATTAGAAAACTCTATATTTATTTTCGATGATGTGGTGTGTGACAAGCAAGATAAAATTAGATCGTATTTTAGTATGGGGCGGCATAAGGCCATCGATTCTTTCTACTTATGTCAAACATATACCCGTATACCTAAACATTTAATTCGAGACAATGCTAATTTTATTATTTTATTTAAACAAGACGATCTAAATCTTAGACATATATATGACGATCATGTGGGCACCGACATGAATTTCGACCAGTTTAAATCAGTTTGTGCAGAGTGTTGGAAAAATAAATATGACTTTCTCACAATTGATAAGGATAGTAACATAAATGAGGGTCGCTATCGAAAGATGTTTGATTGCTTTATATGTTTGTAACTGAAGATAAATTTGTCAATCTAGTATTGATATTCAGCCGTGTTAGACGTGATAAAATGGAAGAAGTAACGGAAGCGCACGATGATACACCTGTAGGTTGTTGTGACATCTGTTGTTTGTTCTGTGAATGTATTTCAACTTTTCTACTATGTATTTTCTATTAGTCATTAAGGACAAGCTGCTGTGATAACATCAAATTATAACTTTGAACATTATAGAGAGAGCTCTTCAAGCCTTGTATAAGCCGTTCAAAAGCTGTTCAGAAGCTGTTCAAAGCTGTTCAGAAGCTCTTCAGAAGCTGTTCAGAAGCTGTTCAAAGCTGTTCAAAGCTGTTCAGAAGCTGTTCAAAGCTGTTCAAAGCTGTTCAGAAGCTCTTCAGAAGCTGTTCAAAGCTGTTCAGAAGCTGTTCAGAAGCTGTTCAAAAGCTGTTCAAAAGCTGTTCAAAGCTGTTCAACATCATTTAAATATGGCCACACAGAGCAGTAATGATAAAATTACATCTGAAATAATACGAGCTACCAAGTCCATTAGAAGGAAACATTTGGCTCTAAAATCAGGTCGCTCTGATTATGATAAGTTAATAACAGAACATTTTAAACCTGTTACCGAACCCCTTAGGAAGGTATTGAAAGATGTCGTTATACCAACAATTAAAAGTGAAACTAAGATGGAACCAAAGGATGAAAGTATAGATGAGGATGGCGAAATATTAAAGACGCCCCCAATAAAACTTCGACTGGAAAAACCAACAACGCCAAAAAGGAGGGTTAGTATAACCCATGATCGTGCAATTCAAGTACGGCCCACCGGTATCGACAAAGGCGTACAACGTGATGATAGTGTATTTGAGTCTGACACAACACCAGTGGAGGTGGATCCTGAGAAATCATTTCAGCAGTATCGTACTCATTATCGGGAGATGCTTAGAAGGACACCTGAAATCGTCGATGATTATCTGGAACAGTACGAGTTAATGCCAAGGACTTACTTGGATGGTTTATTGGCTGATACCGCTGGTGAATATGATTTAACAACAGGTGTTCACTTCAATCCTATAACAAATAAATTTAAAATTGGCAACTCCATTTTAACCATCGACGGTAAAGATATTGTAATCGATAATGTGCGATATAGAGGAACTGGTGGTCTCTATGAATTAATATTTAAAGCTCGTCCGGAAGGTTTTACTAAAGAAGATGAGGCTCGATATCGGGCAATCTTAAAACAGACTAATGTACATCGTCGCGGATATGATCCTAACAAACAGGTGCAGGGTACTAAGAGTTACAAGTATGTAAACATCATTAGACCCCTTACATATGAGCGACATTCATCAACAAGTGCTGTTATTGATGGTGGTGGTCATTTAGGCGAAGAACTCATATTTAGAAATGAACCATACCAGTACGTTTACTGGGATAATATAAACGAGCTGGTGGATCGTTTACGTTTACTGATAGCTTCCAAGCATTCAGGGAATAATGGTCATGCTAATGAGATAGCCTCAATAATAGAAGAGCTCCAGGAAGCTGGTGTTATCGAATATAATTAGAGGATTTTTAATCGAAGTATCTCAGTCTAAATACGAATGTCAATATGGATAGCATTGATAAATTTGGTCGGCATTTAACTAAATCAAAAACACAAAAATCTATACCGGCAGAGAACATTCATACACTTTTGGAGACTAATACTGAAGGACATTACAATTTTAAAAATAAACGGCTGTGTGGTGTTCAATCACCAGTAGAAGCTGATGACTGTGCAAATAAGGGTTATGTTGACAAAAAGTTTAAAGATGTTGATGATGTCATTAAAAAATCAAAATCACCGTATTATAATCAAATTACGGAGTTTATCAAGCTGCAGACTGACGTTGATGATTTAAAACGTTTGAAAACCAACATCACCAGCAAAACTGATGAGCTGGTGGATAGTGTAGATCGGATAAAGACGGTGTTTGAAACGTTTCAAAATAAAGTAGATAAGCTTAGCAATTTGGACAACAAGTTCAGACTTGAATTGGATGCTGTTGAAGGTAATATAAAACGAAATGATGTATCATACAAAAAATTATTGACAAACTTGGAAGCAAAAATCGATATTAAAATTAAGAAGTTAAGGACCGATAATGAGTAAAGTTAAACAAGATGTTGTCAATGAGTTGCATAAGCCCGCTCGAAGAAGATTCAAAAGACGTCGTGTAATCATTAAAGGACTCGATGACTTGTGGCAGACCGATTTGATGGAATTTATTCCTTATGCTCGTGAGAATAAAGGTTATAAATACATACTCGTGGTTATAGACTGCTTCTCGAAATTTCTATGGACTCAACCGCTAAAAAGTAAAGCAAGTGTAGAAGTAAGGAGGGCTATGGAGAAAATTCTACAAGGACCTAGACAGCCTAAAAATTTGCAATCGGATAATGGGCGTGAATTTTATAACGCGCAATTTCAAAAACTTATGAAAGAGCATAAGATAAATCATTATTCATCATATAGTACAATGAAGGCATCTATTGCAGAGCGTGTAATTCGTACGCTCAAGGAAAA